>APFE030952668.1:15603-36354 GCA_000404065.3 Pinus taeda | reverse complement strand
CATCATGGATATGGCAAGGAGCATGTTGAAGGCAAAGCATTTGCCAAATGACTATTGGGCTGAAGCTGTAAATTGTGTAGCATATATTTTGAACAGGTGTCCTACAAAAGCAGTGATGAATAGAGTGCCAGAAGAAGCATGGAGTGGGAGAAAGCAAGGAGTCACCCACATGAGAGTTTTTGGATGTGTGGCCTATGCACACATTTCAGATCAGCTAAGGAGGAAGTTGGACAGAAAAGGGGAGAAATGTCTTTTCATTAGATACAGTGAAGAATCCAAGGCCTACAGGTTGTATATCCCATCTACCAAGAAGTTTTTCATCAGCAGAGATGTTCAATTCATTGCAGAGGAAGCTTGGGATGGAAGTATAGAGAAAACAGTGAATGTTAAAAACTGTTTGTCTCATGATGAAGATGATGAGGAGGTGGCTGAAATGCATCCCCAAATAGTAGTGCCAACACAAGGACAGCAAGGGACGCCATTGAGGATAAATGAGAGTGCTTCTCCAAGCACACCATAAGGAGGAAATTCAAGTGCGTCTTCAAGCACTTGCACACCAAATGAAAGAGGTAAGAAGTTTAGAAATCTAAGTGATATTTATGATGAAGGAATGAATTCCTTATTTGCCTTGTTTTGTCATGTTGATGATCCTATTCATTTCGAGGATGCAATTAAAGATAAGAAATGGATAGAAGCTATGGATGAGGAGATGAATGCCATAGAAAGAAACAAAACATGGGATTTGGTTGAGCTACTAAAAGGTAAAGAAGTCATTGGAGTGAAATGGGTTTACAAGACCAAGAGCAATGCTGAAGGCAAGATAGAAAGGCACAAGGCAAGGCTGGTTGTCAAAGGGTACAAGCAGCAGTATGGGAGAGATTATGAGGAGACTTTTGCACCGGTTGCAAGAATGGAAATTGTGAGAGCAGTGTTGTCCATAGCAGCACAAAACAAATGGAAAGTCTACCAAATGGACGTGAAGTCAGCATTCCTAAATGGAGTGTTAAAGGAAGAGGTTTATGTTGAACAGCCTCTAGGTTATGAGAAGAAAGGTGAAGAGCACAAAGTGTGCAAATTGAAGAAAGCTCTTTATGGGCTGAAGCAAGCGCCAAGAGCATGGTACAGCAGAATAGATTCATATCTATTGGATAATGAATTCGACAAGTGTGAAGGAGAACCCACCGTCTACATCAAAGAAAAAGATGGTAAAATTTTAATTTTTGTCTTGTATGTTGATGATGTTATTTTCACAGGTAATGATGATCAGCTCATTAAGAATTTTAAATCAATCATGAAGGAAGAATTTGAAATGACTGACATGGGTTTCTTGAGATACTTCTTAGGCATAGAAGTAGATCAAAATGAAAAAGGAATTTTTTTCTCACAGGCAAGATATGTAAATCAAGTATTGAGCAGATTTAACATGGAAGAATGTAAGGCAGCGATCACTCCCACAGTGATGGGATTAAAACTCAGCAGAGAGGATAGCAGCAAGGATTTTGATCCTAGTTTGTACAAGAGTATTGTAGGCAGCCTTATGTATTTAACAACAACCAGGCCTGATATTATGTATGTTGTTAGTTTAATTTCCAGATTCATGGAGAGGCCAAAGGAGGCACATTGGCAAGCAGCAAAAAGAATTTTGAGGTATGTCAAAGGAACTAAAATGTTTGGCATCTTATATAATGTCTCAGAACATTCAGATTTGGTTGGATACACAGATAGTGATTGGGCTGGAAGTGTTGATGATCGGAAGAGCACTTCCGGTTATGTTTTCCATATGGGTTCAGGAGCCATTTCATGGGCTTCTAAGAAGCAGTCCATTGTAGCATTGTCTACAGCAGAGGCTGAATATGTGGCAGCTACAGCAGCAGCATGTCAAGCAGTTTGGATGAGAAGGATGTTGAGGAGCTTAGGCCAAGAGCAGGCAAAAGCGACAGTGATCTTTTGCGACAATAGCTCAGCTATTGCATTGTCAAAGAATTCAGTGTTTCATAAGAGAACGAAACACATTGATACAAGGTTTCACTACATCAGAGAATTAGTGAACAATGGAGAAATCATCCTAGAACATTGCAGGACACAAGAACAGGTTGCAGACATCTTGACAAAGCCACTAGATCAGAAAAGCTTTGAATTTTTGAGGAAGTGTCTGGGTATGACCGAATGCCCAGCAGTTGAAATTAAAGGGGAGTGTTGAAAATATATATAATTTCACTGCCCGCGCGGTCAGCAGTCAACGACAACTCAAAACCATCGAAGCAAACCTAAACCGCCGGGTAACTCATCGCACCACCTTTCGGCCTGAAGTGGTTTCCGGACATGGTGCTCCGATGCTGACAACTGGACTGCCATGACGTAAGCACCTGACATCCATCGGAAGGTATCGCTCGGTCAACTCACCCTGTCCGATATCCGTTCGATTGATGAAATCGCTCTCCGCCGTCCGATTGAAGGGGAAGTTCTCCACCGGTTAAAGTCTTCATAGTACGTATGGGGGCCTGTTAAAATTTAATGAGGCGTGGACCATCCCATACGTTAAATTAATTCAATGTCATATGTTTTGGTAATTCCTTTAATATCTCTTACGGCGAAGTTAAATAGGAGTATGGGCGAAGTATTTCGTAATTTTTTTATTTCTTTTTTTAATATATGTTTTAAAAATCGTTGACCCCATTTTTATGTACAAAAAAAACGCACGGGGATTAAATGTAATGGTATTATGTAATCGCAAAGAAAAGAGAGTGCTATCTCTGCAGCGCAAAAAGGAGCAGGGGAAGTGAGCACAGCAGTGCGGGTAAAATTTTTGTCATGTAATTTTTGTAGTTCATTTTTTATGTATAAGCAATGAAAACACACAGCAGTGTGTAAGAAAAAAATAGAACAGAGGAGAAAATGAAGACCATGGTGAAAATGCAGCAGGGTAAAGTTTTTGGTTTGTAATGTAAAAAAAATTGCACAGCAGTGCAGGAGAAGGAAGAAAAGTAAATGAAGAAAACCAGTGGATTGTTTTGTTGAAATCCATGAGTTGTTTCACACAGGTGAAAAGGTAAATGTGTAAAACTCTGTAATTTTGTTTTCACACAACAGTGAATGTAAATGAAATATTTACACACAGAGGTGTAAAATTTCATAGGAGGCAGAGTAACTTTTGTGTAAATGTTTTGGTGAATCCCTCTGAGTGAAAGAGGATGAATATGTCTCAGTCATTTTGTTTTAATGAATAGAAATCATTTTATGGTGGTGGAATACTCTCTGCTCTGTAATTATTTTTAAAAGATTTCTCTGTGAAAAAGATCCTGGTGTAAAGGAAACAGAGCATTGCCTCTGTGATTTATATTTTGTGGTTTTCGTATTTTCCCCATTGCAAACAGAGAAAAATTCCCAACAAATATTATTGTTCTCCAACTCCCCATTATCACCTGTATCGTGGTTAGGGCAAGAAATGGATCGAGCATCATCATGTAGATCTTGGAGACGGGAAATACATATGGTCACTATTATATGGACAAATCCCAGGCTTACGCAATAGATATTGTCGATGGCGGCAGCTTTGAGGATTGCCATTCCATTATACACGTCTTCATTCACTATATCACTCGCACTCTCCTGTACAACTAACACACAGACAGCGGGTCCAGCTACATCAAACATGAAATCCTTCTTCAAATCAAAACAGAGGACCCAGTGCTCTAATATTAGACGGCACATTCTTAAGACCATACTCTGAGTTTTGAAATATTCGCTATAGTCTAGTACATGATCATCTAGAATGCCTATAAACGCCTTTACAGACGTTCGACGTGCCATCTCCAAATCAATCCTTTTCAGACCGCCCACGACATCAACGATCCTCACCACTTCTTTGCAAGCCTCCTTGGCGTCATCACATGTGTATATGTCACACGTTCGTGAATAACATGATTTTAGTAGCGGTGTACTGATTACCTTGAACAAGTATTCATATCCATTGATTGAACAAAAAAGTTCTCTGTTTTGTACCCTGTATTGGCAATAAAGGCGTACCAGATTCAGTTTTCTCCATAGTGCGTTCCAAAGCTCCAATTCACCGGCATCTGCGTTTCTTTTTCTTTTACTAGGATTTCGTCTCTTCTTCACCTTCTTTGAACATTGAATCACAGCTACAACCATTTCTTTCAACAGATCTTTCATAGCTGTCTCATCCAAAACTTGAGTGTAGTCAGGAATGACATGAAGCCCTAGAAATATGCCTTGGCTGCTCTTCTTGAGAATGTATTGGCACATCCGTTGCCTGACCTCCGTCTGTGGGATGACATCGCCAATATGGAAGGGTTCCCGCGTGTATGGGTTTATGGCAACCCGTTTGCTGTCCCAGATCGCTTCTAGCGTTCTGCGGTTATAAAGAACCTGAGAAGGGTCATCTGAAACTAGAAGCCTAATTGGATCATAAGCGAAATCCTAGACTAAAATATCAACAAACTCCTCTGGAATATCACAATTGAAATCCATTTTCTGCTCATAAATTTGATGTTTTTTATACAAGAAGAGCAATCCGACCATCAAGGGAGATTGATATCCAGTGGAAGAGAACTCGTAAATGTGAATAGACTTGGCAACTATTCGCAGCTTGAGAGTTATTGACCTTTGCCAAACAAAAATTTATAGAGAAGAGCACTTCCAGGTTCGATGAAAATAAGGCACCTAAAGTTTGAGTCAACTGTTAGTGGCTCCTGAGCACTTTTAGCTTGGAGGAAAATAGGGGCCCCAAAGTTTGAGTTAACTATAGTCTTGTTTTTTCTATCTTCTGTTAAATTAAAACCAACTCTTCTGTTCTTCTTTTTAGCTAGTTGGATCTGAGGAAAATAAAACGTCTACACTTGCATGAACATAGAATCCTGTTTTTCTATTCTTAACTAAAAAGAATAAAAAGAAATTTAAAGGCAGAAATATTTCAAAGGACATAGAGTTCTTTTTCTATTCTTAACTCAGAAGAATAAAAAGATATTGAAACGGAGAGTTGCATTTATTTTTTGGCAGTTTAAAAAATATTTCAAAGTAAGAACGATGGGTATATATAGCTTCATATTATCTTTTTCGTTTTAAAGACTTGGTCAATTCATTCATGTATGCTATCATCACATGGTATGTTATATTTCTTCGAATATAAAGTGGAGATTTATAGGAGTTCCTACTTTCCAATTTTTGAAGACGGTTATAATAAATTAATAAAATCTAAATTTATAATTTTTTTTCATTTATAGATAATATTAATAAATTAAAATATTCATTTTTATTTATTTTTTATTATTTATAAAAAAATTTTTCACTCTTTAGACATTCGTAGAAATTTGTATGCCTATGAATTCTACACTTCTAAAGCTTTTTTTATATTCAAAATATTAAATATTTTTGCTTTTTTATTATAATTAAATATTTAAGAAATTAGACATGTTTTTAGTAAGATTTTTTTGAAGTTTTTTTACTGGATTTTTCTTGTTTAATTTTTCTAAAATTTTGTACAAATTTATTGAAATCCTAAGCGTAATGGGCAACCCCTCCATAATATAAGTACCCTAGGGGTTTTCAGAGTGATAAATCCATATATACAGTAAAAAAAAACCAATTAATATAACATATCAATGTTTTACTTCAAAGTTTTCTACCAAATTCAACCAAAAAAAGTCTAAAAATTAGCATTAAAAACAACTTAAAAAATTATATAATATTTAATATATTTTTTATAATCAATACTAATATTCTATATTTTTTAAGTAAGTTAACATATTAAAATTTAAGTATTAATATTCCTAAAAATTATTTGATATAGGAAATCAAAATATTATTTTAAATTTATTATAATTATAATTTTTTATCCTAATAAATTCAATTATATGTATGTATATATACATAATTATATATTCAATTATATGTATGTATTTTATACTCTAGTAAGATATTTTTTTTTTTTTTATTTTTTTGTTATTTTGACATTCTAGATCATCTTTTAATTTAAGATTTAATGAAATATGTGTGTGGATTTATAGTGAGTTCGGAGGCTTCTCTCTAAACATTTTGAGTATAGGAATAAAATCTTAAATCAAGCTAAATAATTTGTTTCTTTAGGTCTGATAGACCAAAGTTTGGTCTCATAGACATTAACCACCACCTCCATCATCATCATCATATTAGGAGAAAGCCCGTCAAAATGAATATATTATTTATGTATGTTATTAAGAGAAAGTGTATTAAGATAAATATATTGTTTACTAAGATTATCATATAAATTAAATAAATATAAAACTCATTAAACATGGGTCAATAATAAATGTAAACACACTTATTTCATGATACATTTCAATTAGTAAAATTATTTAAAAAGTGATAAAAAAAACTAACTAAATTATAAAAAAACACACATATATTTAAAAGAAAACATGGAACAAAACTCTTAAGTCAGGAGATTTATGAAGATTCTTAATTTATAAATAGCCCTTGTTAAAATACCACGGGCCAATACCATGGCTTCTAAATACAACATGCCAAAAAAACCATAACTTACTTCATATGACACTTGTCATATGACATTTTTTTTAATTAATCAATTTAATGAAAAGGACATAACTTCTTTCAAGATCAAGCTCAACCTTTGATTTGTGTATACTACTAAAAATATTATGAGTAGATTAAAACTCCACAATCCACTAAATAGTTAACAATTAATAATTAAATTAAAATTATGGAATTCTTATTTCCAATAGACATGTCTACTGGCATAAAAAAAAATGGGCATTATCTAAACAGGTGATGATTTCGGCGAGATGACTACTAATTTCTTATTGAATAAAACGTTCTTTTTTTTTAACAAATCCAACCCATCAGTCTTTGAATCATTTTTTGATGGTCCAAATAGATTCAACTTCATAAAGACCCCGGGTTACCCAAAGTTTGGGAACTTAATAGTTGTAATCCTAATTTCCAAAAAACATTATGGGATCATTATGGGATTTTGTCAAAACTGTTCGAGATTTTCCATTCTTTTCTGGGCAAAAATGTCTCTTTCTTAGACTAATCTTATATATATATAGAGAGAAAGAGAGATAATAGTACGAGCGTTTTTTGTTTGAGTAGTCTTTGTGTGTGACTTTTGGAAAGTTTTATAGTTTATTTTCCAATCTAATTTGCTTAGAATTTAGTAAGGATTCAAGTTTGATGAGTGAAATCTTCACAATCGAATTTTTGAGGGCGCTAAATCCATATATATTATCTAAAAACAAATTTAAACACTATACTATAAAGTTTTTCACGAGATTCAAGATAGATATCTTCCAGAAACTCAAAAAATTGCACTTAATGACTATATTTGAAAATTATTTTTATCCTTTTATTTTTTAACATATTTTTATTTAAATAATAAAAATTTTGATAATAACATAATTTAAAAAATTATTGTTTAAACTTTTAAAAACTATAAATTCATTTATCCATTTAAAAAGTTAAAAAACAATTTAACTAAAACCTTTAACTATACATTGTTATGTTAATTAAAAAATATTATTTTTAATATAATACTATAAAAATAATAATTAATAAAAAATAAATATACTACAGTTATTTTTAGTATTTTTTAAACTCATCCATGAACACAATAACTTAAAACATTCAATATTAAAATTAATATATATGTTTTTTAAACTTACCCATGAACACTACATTAGTTAAAGAAAAGCAATATTGACGCTTCCCATAATCGGAACTATATCATTCTCTTGAAAGGTTTCCTATTATTCAGGTTAATATATATCTATATCCTAATAATCATTTCAGGAAAGGTTTCTTATTATTCAGGTTAATATATATATCTATATCCATAATAATCATTTCATTAATGGAAACTTTTCTGGTCTTCAAAAACATTATTAAATCCTTTGGAAATATTATTTTGGAATCATTTTTTCATTCATTATTTTCTTAATTAATTAAAAGAATTTTGTAACTTCTAAAGTCAACACGATGCTTGGAATCGTATTCATTATTTTTTAAAAACCTATGGCATTGTTTTCTAAACTAAAATATGGATATATTAAATAAATTAGGTTAATATTTTATTAGGAAGATTAGTCCGTAGCCAAAAGTGTATGGATAGTAGAGGCGTAGGAAATGATAATATTCAAAAGGCGAAAGAGATGATAGCTTTATTAAAAAACAAGTAAATTTGACCATTAAAAAAAACTTGGAAATTAGAGTGCAAAAGAAATCAAAGCATAGAAAAAGGCTAAGAAGAGGGACTAGAGTGCTGAATAGGATCTTCATTATTGGCCAGGGTGCTTAAGAATTTTAAGATTCTGGTTAATCGGGTCAAAGCACTAGACCACATCCTTGATGTGATGATGTAGGTCTTTCAAAGAGTGTAAGATGTCTTTCAGATAATTGAAATGGTCCATTGTGATTCTTCCAAGGAGAAACTTCGTGTTCCAGTATAGGTTGATGGTATACATGTACTGGTTTAATTGACCTTGCATGTGTCCAACATTTGAAACCCAATTAGCAAGTTTAACAAGAATCATTATGTCCAAAAGACGTTATTATTGAGACACTCCCTCTCCTTCCATACAATATAGCTCTTCCTAGATGGGACCTGGGGTGAGATCTCGAAACTTGGCAATTAATTCTTCTAGTTGATGGTGGCCACATGCATGTCCCTAAAAAGCTTGCTTTTGGTAATAAGTTACCCCTTTGCGAACAAGTGCTCATTGATGGCACATGGTGAAAGGATAAACAAGGATACAAAAGAAAAATATCAGGAAAATGAATGGACAAGTGATAAGCCTAGCGAGGAGTGCCATGTAAGGTGGAGGAGGGGCCCAATCATAAAGAGTTAGATGAAACCAAAAGTCAAACAAAGATAGTAATGTCAACCTAGCATGAAAAAACCATGCCAACGAAAGGGAGAGAATGGAGGACAACACAAAGTCTACCAAGTAGGCTAGCAAAAGGAAGTAGGAGCATATTGAAGATAGATTAGGAAAGAAGCACAAAGCCTCAAGTATACATTGAGAATTACTAGGAGAGTGGCTAGAAAAAATATAGGTTAGGAGAGTACTAGTAAAAAAACTAAAACCATATAACATAAATCAAGGAAAGAGGTGAAAGAGAACCAAAGATAATCAAGATAACTCTCGTTGAAGAGGTTCAATGTCCATAGGAACTGTTAACCAACATGCAAAAGGAACTTGTATCACATCTTGGGCATTAGTGTTGTTAGGAAATGGAAACAACAGAGCCATGTTGATATAGCAAGGAACCAATTAGAAAAATTCTTTGAGTCTCTAGTTGAAGAGGGGATACTAACTTTTGCTAATGCAGTGGAGTAAGACTAGCTTAGAAAAGAAAGGGCCTAACAAAGGCTCATAGAAGTGGACCATCAAGTGCCACCATTTCATGTCGATGAGAGTTGACAGGAATGTCTCAAACACGTTGCAAACAATAGGAATGGATATCCTATCATACCACATGGGAATAGATGTGAAAATACTAGCAAGATGGTGAGACTTTAATGTGATGGTAATACTTGGGCTTGTGATCAATGGTTAAGGGGCCAAATTGCCAGAGATGAGATCTTGAGAGGACAATTGTTATAAAGACCTTTTATGGGGGTGTGCTACGATGTACCTCGACCACTTAGCGAAGTGGGGAAGTGGCACCTTCCCCAACCCCCCATTTTTCAATAAAGACACCTCATCTGAGACATAATTCAAGTAAACTAATTTTGTAACTGATACAGGAGCATTAGAGCTTAGTCATGAAGTGTTTTGGAGACTGATCCGAGTCCGGGTGTGATAAAGGACCCTTCTAAGACATTTTACTATTGTGATTTGTTAAATTTCATTTTTAAAAGAACATAAATGAATACATCTGCATGATGTAAAGAAGAGGAACATGTCAATCATCAGCAACATAAAAACATAATTCATTGATAACGAAGTTCATCCAGGAGAGACTACACTTCGAGCCCCGGTGTCAAGAAGGTGTAGGCCACTGCATTAAGTGTTGTCGATATCATACAATAAAAATGCCCTCCCACAGGAGTGGCTCCAAGAGATGTTCCACTATAGGAACTCTCGGTCAAAAGGACTCCTATCAGTATGACACAAACTCATGCATGATGATCAAGAGCATCTTGCCAACATGGCATAAAACGGATCTCAATGCATGCATGACAACAACATGAGTATCCCATCAACATACAACAAAGGGATCTCGAATAAAACATAACATGAAAAAAAGTACTTCACATAGACGATTCCACATCACTCAAGCAGGAATCATGAAAACAAGTAATAAACAAGATCCCACATCAAGCATCAACAAGGATCTGTATAGCACAATGCATAAATAAGAAGTATATGAACACAACATATACCTCAAAACCAAGGTCCATCTTAAGAAGTGGATGTCAAACTGCTGAAGCTGTTCGAACCATCGATCTCACGACATCAATCACATGAAAATGACTAATTGCACATGAATGCTGACACCTACATTCCACTTAGAAAAGTGGCTGAAGAATAGAATGAGAAAATGAGAAATCTGAATGCACCATCAGATTTGTGGCATCGAATAGTGCAAAATCGACTATTCAAAATCTGAATTCTGAGAAGTTCAGAATCTGGTGCTCAAGGAATCTTTTAGATTCCCCCTAGATTCCTCAAAGATTCTACTCCATGGTTGGATTGGAAATCTGCAACTCCAAAGGTGAATCTAACTTTGCCATTGTGATCCCCATAGAAAACCATGAAAAAAGACAATAAATTTGACTATATTCTGACATGGAGAAAAATTACCTCCTAAGGAAAATTGCAAGGATCATGGTTCTGCTGTCCTTTTTTGCAAAAATCATGGTTCCACCCTCATACTGAAAATGGCTGAAAAATGGAGAACTCTAATGGAGACACAGATAAAGCCATTGTGGTCATGGTGTCGAGAAGTGTTGAAACCATATTAAATTTGTAAAAATATGGCAAAGTGAAATTTCACCCCTCCTGCAAAATGTTGCCTCGAACTGTGTGCCAAGATTCTGCCTCCTTTGTCTCAAAATTCATGCCCTCTCTTCATTCCTCCATCTATCCATGCACTGAGAAAATTGCGTTCTTTTAAAGTTTGGAGGGCGGATTAAACAAGAAATTGATTTTGGCATTGTGGTAAGATTACCAAGTTATACGAAGGAGGTTGGGTGGTCAAACCCCGACCCCTCCATGTTTAACCATTTATTGTTTTTACAATTGCATGCATATTATTTTGGGTCCATTAACATATGGTGTTATTGTTTGGAGGTTGTTTTAAACAGGGCATTAAAGGATGATACATCCTACTAGAGTCCATGTTATTGTTCACTGTTTTCAGTGGTGTCATTTATGGGGCTGACCCACATGGGTCGGGCAGGTTTGACCCTCATCGGTCTCGAATTAATTGTTATATGGTGCATTGGGGGATTTTCGGGTGTGGGCTGGGTCCATCGGAGGTGGTCCGTGCCCACCCCATTAATACAATGTGTTTATGACGTGCAGTGGAGGTTTGGAGGGTTCAGAGCGTTGATGACCGTGGACCCAAAATACATATTTTTTTAATTATGGTTTCAGGAGGGCCAGTAGGGGTCATGGCCCATCAACCCCTTAATAAACTTTTTGTTATGTGGGGGTGGCGAGGGTGGTGGCCTGCCACCATAATATTTTTTTATTAATTTTTATTTAACAATAAGGTGTACTTTTCAATTCCTTAGCACATAAAGGATATTGGGAAAATTAACAAGGCCACAATTTCAACCGATTTCGAGAGCTAGGTATCATACCTCTGGGTGGGTCAAATTGTAGGACACTTAAACCTGGTCCACAACCAACTTTGACAAAAACTTTGAATGGCTCATTCTCCCCCATATGAGCTTGTATTTATGAACCGTTCGCACCTCCGCGATCATGACCATGAGATCTACGCTTTGGCCTTGGGTCGAAGTCATTCTAAGGCCTTTGATTTTTGAGCGTTCATAAGCCCTCTTTTTCCTGTGTGTATTTGGAGCCACCTGGATCAATCCTCCCCACTGAGGAGCTTTTGGTCCTTCAAAAGCATGAAAATAATCTATATCTTCTCTATACCTTGTCTGCATCACAAGCATCTTGAAAAGGTCTCGCTTCCATCTCCTTCACCTTTGTTCTTCGGAGCCTTAAGCGAAGAGCTGACACCTGCTACCTCTGCAAACTGTAGTACATTGTTTCGCAAATTACATGCTTGACTTTCATGGCCAACTAATTACCCAAGCATCCCACACTTGCCATAAGTTTACAACACATACTCGATGGTCAAGTTTACATCAAGATGGACGCAATACCTCAGCTATGAAAACAAGGCCAACATATCATTGTTGCTTCAACAAGTGATGGAAAACACATCATCACTACAACACATGATTTACAAACAATAAGGCCAAACACTATTTTCTTTGACAAGTGATGGAAACATGACATCACTTTCACAGTTTATCATGCAACTCAAAATAATATCAAACATCATTGTTGTTGAACAAGTGATAGAAACACATCATCACTTTTACATTTTAAAATGCAACAAATGACATACAAAAGCACGACCATGAAACACTAACATATCTAAAAACCATTTTTCACTTATCAAGGTGAATGGGTTGCCTCCTTGTGGTGCGTTTAGTGGTCGAACAACTGCTTCACCTAGTTCATGCATTGACACTTGATCTTTAAGGCACTGCTCTGGATGGAGCCTCCAACAAGTGGCTCTTTGATGGCCACTTATATCACAATGACTGCAATAGGTTTTCTTCCTCCATATCTGCTTAACATGGTTCTTTACATGCTATTGAGAGGGTCTTTCACACCTCGTCCTTTTGTGTGTTGCCATTCTTTTCTAACACTTAGAAAATGCATGGTTATGTAATCCACAAAAGTTACATGTTTTTCGATTCCATGATTTACGTTCATCTCTAACAACATGATTATAATCGAAATGAACATTCGAAGATTGAAAGTCGTTATACCTTCCCTTACTGTCTTTGGTGTAATTATGGCGATGAGAACTTAAGTCGGCTCTTTCCCTGCAATTGAAACTGCCATAGGATGATGGGATGTGTTCCCATCATTTTCTTTCCTCGATGATTTTGATGATGTCTCAGAAGCATATGACACCTTTGAACATTCTCCTTTGGTGTATCTCAAGCTTGCAAATTAAGGTCTCTGCACAACCTCCAATGGTTGAGTTATGCATTGGTTATTAATAACAATTTTTTCTTCCTTCTTGTGCCTCGTCCTTGTAAGGAGCCTCATGTTTGTCCCTGTAATTGGGATCTCCAAATCTCCAACAGAAATCATACTATGTGACGATGAAACTAAAAGGAAATCAACATATTTTACCTCCTATTTTGATTTAGAAAGAACCGATGAGGGCTTCAAATCATCTATTGTTGGTGGTTCGCTAACTGTCTCAGTGCATTCCCCAACTTCCTTTCTAACATACTCAAGTCCTGCCTGATGGGGTAATTCTTCTATTTTGATGGGGTTGATAATGCCTTGCCCATTGATGCCGAAGACTTTTCCAAGGCCTCGTCCTTTGCTTGCAGCTTTCGTAGAAAACTATGTTTCTCCTCTTTCTCTTCATGTAGACGCGTCTTCAATTCAACATTCCTTGTTTGAAGATTATGTTTGTGGTGCTTCAGTTCTTCTAGGGCCTCTTCCATGGCTCACAACTGAAGCTGAAATCAATCCTTTTCCTCTGTCTCTTTCTGTAGAGTTTCATACATGATTCCCACCCTTTCGGAAAATTTGAGAATGGTCTCGTACATTACTTTTTCATCCTCTATTGCTGCACATTCCATTGTTCACACTACAATTCACATCAACACAAAGACAACTTTGATACCACTTGATCCTGGTCTGGTGTGACGAAGGACCCTTCCAAGACCTTTTACTTTTGTGATGTGTTAAATTACATTTTTAAAAGAACATAAACGAATACATGTGCATGTTGTAAAGAAGGGGAACATGTCAATCATCAGCAACATAAAAACATAAGACATTGAGAACGGAGTTTGACTAGGAGGGAATACGTCTCTGGGGCTCGATGTCAAGATCGTGTAGGTCGTTCAAGTGCTGTCAATAGTGATGATGTACACAAGAGATGATGTCACTATCATACAAGTAAAATTCCCTCACACAGGAGTGTCTCCAAGAGATATTCCACTATAGGAAGTCTCAGTCAAAAGGACTCCTATCAGTATGACACAAACTCATGCATCATGATCAAGAGCATCCCACCAACATGGCATAAAAGGGATCTCAATGCATCTATGACGACAACATGATCATCCCATCAACATACAACAAAGGGATCTTGAATAAAACATAACATGACAAAAAGTACATCATAGAGACGATTACGTGTCACATCAAGCAGGAATCATGAAAACGAGTAATAAACAAGATCCCACATCAAGCATCAACAAGGATCTTTGCAACACAATGCATAAAGAATAATTACATGAAAACAACATATACCTCACAACCAAGGGTTGTCTGAAGAAGTGGATGTCAAACTGCTAAAGTTGTTCGGACCATCAATATCATGTCATCAATCAGAGGAAAACGACTACTCGCATATGAATGTTGACACCTACATTCCACGTAGAAAAGTGGTTGAAGAATAGAATTAGGAAATGAGAAATATGAATGCACCATTAGATTTGTGCCATCAAATAGTGCAAAATCAACTATCCAAAATCTGAATTCTAAGAAGTTGAGAATCTAGGGCTCAAGGAATCTTTTAGATTATCCCTAGATTCCTCAAAGATTCTGCTCCATGGGTGGACTGGAAATCTGCAACTCCAAAGGAAAATCTGACTTTTCCATTGCAATCCCTATGGAAAACCATGAAAAATGACTGTAAACTTGACTATATTCTGACATGGAGAAAAATTACTTCCTCTAGAAAATTGCAAGGATAATGGTTATGCTCCCTATTTTTGCGGCAATCATGATTCCACCCTCATACTGAAAATTGCCAAAAAAATGTAGAACTCTGATGGAGACAACGACAACGCCATTGCATTCGTGGCATCGAGAAGTGCTGAAACCATATAAAATTTGTAAAAATCTGACAAAGTGAAATTTCGCCCCTCTTCGAAAATGTTGCTTCCAACCGCATGCCAAGATTCTCCCTCCCTTGTCTCAAAATACGTTCCCGCTCTTGGATCCTCCATCTATTTGTGCACTAAGAAAGTTGGGTCCTTTTAAATTTTGGAGGGCAAATCAAACAAGAAATTGGTTTTGGCATTGTGGTAAGATTACCAAGTTATAGGGAGGAGGTCGGGTGGTCGAACCCTGACGCGTCCATGTTTAAACATTTATTGTTTTTACAACCGCATGCATATTATTTTGGTCATATTAACAGATGTTGTTATTGTTTGGAGGCCATTTTAAGCAGGGAATTAAAGGAGGGCACATGGTACCAGACTCCATGTTTTTGTGCACTGTGTTGGGTGGTATTGTCTATGGGGCCACTCACTTGGGGGCCAGCCCACATGGGCCGGGCAGGTTTGACCCTCGTCGGTCCTGAATTAATTGTTATGTGGTGCATTGAGGGATTTTAGGGTGTGCAGCGAGTCCACCGGAGGTGGCTCGTGGCCACCCCGTTATTACAATTTGTTTATGATGTGTGGTGGAGGTTTGGAGGACAGTTAAACCTGGCCCACAACCCTACTTTGACCAAAACTTTGATTGGCTTGTTCTCCCTCATATGAGCTCGAATTTACGAATCGTTGGCACCTCTACGATCAGGACGATGAGTTCTACGCTCTGGTCCTGGGTCAAAGTCATTCTGAGAACTTTGATTTTTGAGCATTCATAATCCCTCTTTGTCCTATGTGTCTCTGAAGCCACTTGGATAAGAGACAAACCTCCAAATTGGATTTCAACATGAAAAAGGAATTCTAATTCCTTATTGTAAATAGTTTTAGTTTCTTTATTTCTAAAATAACTATGGATAGAGATAAAATTGAGTAGATAATATTTTTAACAAGAAAGTTTTCCTTTCAAGACAGGAAAGGAAATAAATTGTTAGAGATTATATGCAAATAATCTTCGTATAATCCTTAGAGTGGTTAGTAAGTTGAGGAAAATCTTGAAGATCTTTGGGAGTATTAGAGTGCTTTTAGGATGTAGGAGAATCTAGTGTTTTGTATACTATTTGTTCTAAGGCTACTAGAAAATAGAACAAATGGAGAGTGAGGAATTGGGCCATTGAGAGGAGGATAAATTATAACAATATCTTAAATAGAACTATATGAATTCGATTGAATGAATGAATTTAAAATTCATGTTCATTGTGTGTGAGATACATTGCATTCATGATGAACTGAATCCAATGGTTATGTGAATAATTGAATGAAACTTAGCATAATGATGTTATGGAGGAATTTATGCATAGACCTAGAATGTATTGGTCCATATGATTTACCTGTGTACATGTAAAATTATTCATAATACTTTTGATATTGTTTTAAATAGATTCTTTTAGATTTGGGTGGTCAGAAATGAGGAAATAAATCCTATATGTGTATGTAGAATTCACTGTGCATGAAAGAGAAGTGATTTGTTGAAGGCTACTATAGGTATGAAAAGAAGAAATTGTTTTGTTTAAGGGATGCACCATCCAAGTGTGTAAAAAAAACAAAACCATTGACCAAGGGGTGTGAAAAAATAACTCTAAATTTGTAGTTGCTAATGAATTTAGACTAAAAAAAATAGACACAAATTTCTTCTACTTGATACATGAAAAGGAAAACATACAATAAAAATACATGCAATCATTAAATCACAATGAACACAATATTTTCCTAGGGAACCGAATTTGGGAAAACCTCTCCTCTATTTTGTATTAAATTTGATGAGAATATGGATCTATTACAATGACTGTTTCAACCATTGAAGCTCAACCTGCACTGCAATATTGATCTCTTTCTCTCTGAATTGATATGACCAACACTTATCCAAAATAGGCCTAAACCTTCCACCTATTTCTTTGCGCAATCCTTGAGGGAATTAGCTCCTAGAATATAGGGAAATTCGCTATTTCCTTGCGCAAATACTAGAGGAATTGATCTTCTGCTCTAATGAAAAATCTCTACACTCAACTAGTATACAATTTATAATTACCATGTGCCTTTTCCTCCACCTCAACTAGAAAATTCGAATTCCATGCATGAATAGGACTATTTTTAGTAAATTGACCAGTTAACTAAGAGATCAATGAGTTAACAACAATTACTACTACTCAATTGAACTCAAATGGACTCTATTCATGACTAGAGCTCAAATAAGTAAGCTTCACTAACTATGACTCCTCCAAATTGTAATATTTTAGCAATCAACTCATGCACAACTTTAATTATAGCCTACAAACTTGGATTGACTGATTTAACTAAGAGATTTGATCGTCTCACTCGTACTAACTACATCTCAAGTCATCTTTCCAATGTGGAAATTCAAATTTCTCCACTTGACTAAGGCATAAGTCAAATGAAGGTTTTTCTTTCTACAATTTAATAGTGTGGTAATAATGATGATAGGGTCTTATGCTTGGATGAAGGATTGTTGGGGGTTAATGATCGAAATAATGTGGAGAGTCTCTAGAGATGAATATTCATAGACAGATAAAAAAAAGTAACTCGGGATCTAGAATGATTTGGTGGATTCACCCAATTGATGTTACTATCTATGAACGTTTGGTTGAAAATAATGCCAACATGGATTGGCAATAACATCCAACAATTGTAGTAGTGCCTGACAATTATTAAATAGATCACTGGTAAATTTAAAATGGGATATGTTGCATTCAAGGCAATAGGGGAAATGTGTTGATAGAGGCTGTGTGAGTGGGGCTACAAAGCTACATTGAAATTTGTATTGAAGGCTGACATTAAGACCCACAAACGTTTGGATTGGATACCTGTGTGTGATATCTATGATAGATGTTATGATGTGTTGCATGCAATCATAGAAAAGGGTGAGATATTCAATGTTCGATGACATATACATGGAGTAATGTGTGAAGCGTGATGCTGGATATTGGAACATTGTGTGTGTAATGCCCTCCTCTGATATCTACCCAAATAATTGGCCAACTGGGTTAAACATGTGATGAGAAGTTACCATGATATGATTAAACCTTCTAAGCAACCTTAGGGAAGTGGAATCGATGGAGACACACCATACTAGACCTTCTGCACCTACTACAAGACTCCCAGAATGCTTCCCAGTCATTCACTCGACCAGCCCCTATGTCCAACTAAACTTTTAGACCACTAAACCCTAGACTGCTCCCTCGATATGGGAAAGAGTGTGTTTGAGGACCTTTGGACACATGCACAACATGGGTGTGCCAGCGTTGCTCGATACTATGCCTATGCCCCTGGGATTTGAACCACTTTCTTAAGTCACTGCCCAGAACACAATGACACTGTCAGAAACCATGATTTACATAATAACAAATCTTACAATTCGAAACTGACTCCATGACTAGACTTGACCATCCCCAACTGGACTAACATTTTGTCAAACACTTGGCATCAATGCAATCTACAAGAAATGAATACAAGACATAACATAAATGATTGATAACTCATGTGATACTTGAAAATAAGGATCACCACCCTCTTTCCTTAACTGTTTTGACATCAATTAGGTCTTGCATCCATTATCCTTTCAGTTACAAGTAAATACATGACACAACCATGAAAATAACTAGTCATATAACAATTATTATAACAAAAATTAAACCATGAAAATGATAATGAGATAACAACCATTAAAGACAAATATTAATAAGTACAAAATCAACATAACTTAACTTTTATTAACCATACAAAAATATGACCAGGTTCGAGACTTCCACGTACCACCCGACCATAGACATGATTGAACCATATATTTGTTTTAGCTTGTCACCCCTATGCCATATTCCAAGCATGAATGTCGGATCTAATGGATAAACCAATCCAAAAAAACCAAGGGAATCTAGAGGTTAAACCACCTCCAGCCTCACCAAATAGTGATCTCACAAAAAATGGTACTCAGATAAAAAAGACCAATTTGAATTAGGAATGCCCTCGAATTCCATCACTATTATTGATAAATTTTCCACCCCCTTACCTCTCAGGCTTTATCGAAATCCACACCAGATCACTAGGTCCTAAACCAAGACTCCATGCTTAGGATTTACCATGTATCCCGCCAAAACCGCTTTAGGGATTCCGAGGCCTTTGAGATTTTCCTTAGACTACCTCCGCCCCATATTCCCAAACCATTTGGAAATTCCAAAGCTCAAAACCAAGAAAAAAACCCATCACACCATGGATATCTGGAAAAAGGAAAGGTTAGGCTGGAAATTACACTCATCACCCGGAAATACCATTCTAGCAAGAGAAAGAGAACCATAGACAAACATGAAAGCCATGCATGTCAAAACTAGATAGGAAATCACACATGCAAGATGTTACCTATAAGTATTCCTATTGATGTTGCTTGATCATGCTCTTCCTTGCTTGTCACTTTCTTTCCTTCCTCTCCTTTTTATTTATTTTCCTTCCTTGTTCCAAGGCTAGAGTGCTCTAAGAAAACTCAAGTGTCTAGGAGTGGGAGAGAGAGGGAGAGAGAGCTCCAAAAATGAACTGACTAAAGGTACCAATTGATCCTCAAAAGGATTTTTATCAATGAGGCCTCTATTTTATTCATTTTCCATTATTTTCCTTAAATTTCCTCCTCACAAGCAAGTTGTGACCTTTCACCTCCTTTACTTAGCTTGTTGCAGTGTTTATAATGAACGACCTACTAAATAAAAGCATCATGACAACATGACAACAACCATATTGCTTACTGGAGCTTTATAACTCGGCTCGTGGCAGTATTTACATCCATATACATATGTGCATATACCAAAAAATAAAATAAAAATATGCCAAACGTATACCAAATATCATACCAAAACGTATTTTCCCCCATCGGCAAAAAAAGAAGGATACATGGCCAACATCTAATCTTCCATCTCCCATGTAGCTTCTTCATGCTAAAGGTGCTTCTAGTGCACTTTAGCTTGCTTTATGGCTCTGTTCCTAGGCATGATGTGCTTCCGCTACAATATGCACTAAGGTTCTGTATGAAATTTTCCTTCTTTCTCGACCTGCAATAAAGACCAATCAATAACATGATCAACATCCTTTATAGACCTCTTAAGAAATGAAACATGGAAAACATAATGGAATTTCACTTTTGGAGGTAGTGCACGTTGATACGCCACTAGTCCAATCCTCTCAGGCATCTCAAAAGGCCTGCAATAGTGTGGTGCCAACTTGGAACATGGTCCAATCCTCAAACAGCTCTTCTTGGCCTTGAAGCGCAAATACACATGCTCCCCAACCTGAAACTCCTTGAATTCCATGTGTTGGTCTACATAATTTTTCTGTGTGCCCTATTGTTACATTGAAATTTGTCACCATGACTATCTGCAGTTAATATGGCTCCATCAATAGTCATATTATCCTCCTTGTCAAGCCTTATACCTCTGCTCTCCATGTCAAACTTCAAAAAAGAGAGAAAGTTATTAAAAATCATGTTTATCTCTGGGTACGCAGGTTCTCTCTACCTTGCCTGCGTGTACGCATTCCAAGCTCATTGTACCTGCGTACTTGTACGCTCTGTAAGT
>APFE030952655.1:29499-49335 GCA_000404065.3 Pinus taeda | reverse complement strand
TCTCCAAAATTCTATGGACCATACCAAGTACTTCAACGCATTGGAGAAGTGGCTTACAAGTTGGCTGTGCCACCTACAGCAAAAATCCACCCAGTTTTCCATGTATCGTGCCTCAAGAAAGTGATTGGGAACAATTGCCGAGTTCAAACCAGTCTACCTGAATTGGACGAGGAAGGGTCAATCTGGCTTCACCCGGAACAGGTTCTAGACACACGAGACAAGCACCTGCGTGGCTGCATGATTAAGGAGGTCCTCGTCAAATGGAAACACCTCTCCGGAAGATGCAACTTGGGAACCAGCCACTATCTTCAGCAGTTTCCGCAGCTTCAGCCTTGAGGACAAGGCTAGTCTTAAGGGGGAGGGCATGTTAGGGTCCCACCCTAACCCCCTTATTCATGTCATGGGATCACGTCATAGTCAAGAGTCAATAAAGACCATATTAATATTTGTAAGTGGTTAACCCGCAATTAATGAAGGGACCACAGTTAGTTGCAAATGGGCGGTAGTATTAAATAAAGGGTAAATGGCGGTAGTATTAGATAGATGGTATTAATAAAACCCACGGTATTGGCCCGTGGTATTGCATGTATGAGTCATATATAAAGGATAGAGACTCCCTGCGAGGAGTATCGTGTCTTGTTTTGTAATCGAGCTCTGCTCTATTGGAGGTTGCCCCCTCGAAGAGGCCTGTGAACATTTCTCTCTGAGTAATAAAATCATTGCTATTCTGTGTTCTGGGTATATTTTCTTCGCATATTCTGTGTTCTGGGTATTTTTCTCGCATATTCTCGGTTCGGTATTGCTTTGCAGGTTAAGAAGCATAACAAGATTTCCATAGTTATTCATATTGTCTGTATCTTTCGGAGAAAACTGTGTAGATGTTTACCCTATTCGACGTTTCACGTGGACACTCCACCAATCATCAGGGACTAGAAAGCAAACAGATGGTAAGAATGAGAGCTGATCAAAACTATAAATAATAAGAGCCTGGAGACTAGAATAATGGTAACAAAGAAGGAAAATATTAAATTAAATTATCAACCCTCAAATGAGATGAGGGAGATACATTATTAAATTAAATTATCAGCAATCAAATGAGATGAGGGAGAATTTCTTTATATTAACTGGTTAAATAATTAAATACATGGTTAAATTAAATGGTCAAAGAAAGTATAAATAAGGTTAAACAGAAAAGAAAAGAAAAGGAGAAATTAATTAAAGGATAAATTACGTAAAGTTTTAGAAAAAACAAGGAAAGTGATAAGTTATGGTATGTTCTATTCTTATAATAGTTTACTTCTTTTTCTTATTATATTCCACAGATTAGCAATCACATGTACATAAAATAAAGTGCAGATAGAACATTTAACGATCGACAAAAAACAAGCCAAGACAAGAGACACAAGATGTGGCGGCTAGCGAGGGACAAACCCCACAATGTTGGGGAAACCCTTTGATCAAATCTTATTTTATCTTCAATGAATCTGATTTATATCAGCAGTAGCAAACCCTAGATTAGAAGCATCAGCATTAGCGACTTCATCATCAAACTAGGGCAGACAATATCTCACAAACCGACCATCGGATCGGCTTGATTCCACCACCAAAAGTTGCAGCTTTCAGATGAACCTACACGCAGTTCAGATGAGGAGATCTTCTAGTCCATGCAGGTCAAACTTCACTTCTGCAGTTGCAGCTTCAGTTTCAGCAACTTCCTTCAAACCAGGGCAGTCGATATCTTGCAAACTGTCCGTCGGATTGACTTGATTCCACCACCAAAAATTGCGGCTTTTAGAGGAGGTTTAGATGAACCTATAGCGCAGTTCAGATGAGGAGAGCTTCAAGTCCACGCAGGTCAAACTTCACTTCTGCAGTTGCAGCTTCAGTTTCAGCAGCTTCCTTCAAACTAGGGCAGTCGATATTGTGCAAACCGTCCATCGGATTGACTTGATTCCACCACCAAAAGTTGCGGCTTTCAGAGGAGGTTCAGATGAACCTACAACGCAGTTCAGATGAGGAGATCTTCTAGTCCACACAGGTCAAACTTGACTTCTACAGTTGCATCTTTAGTTTCAGCAGCTTCCGGCTTCACATGTGTGAGGGAGAGGCCCTTTTCTGTGCAGTAGAGAAGAGACTCTTTTCTGCGCAGTAGAGAGAGAGATGTGATGAGATGAGTGAGTCCATATGAGGAAAAGTCCTCCTATATTTACACACAATGTTGGTGATTGAATAGATGCAATTGTTGGGCTTCTGAGCCTACATGAGTTGTAGGTCGGCTTGATAATAATTCCATAATCAAAATAAATTCATATCTCCATGAATACCTATCGGAATCGGATGATCTTTATATCAATCTTACACCTCTCAACGAGAGGAATCTAATAAAAATATTATTAGCCATGAATAAGATGACCCACATGAAGTTTTGCTCTAGTTGCCAATTTTAACAGAAAGCGAAGGGGGTTTAGTAAAGGAGAAAAATATGAGATAGTATATATATATATATATATATATATATATAAGCTAGTTTATTTATTATTAAATGGTTAAAATTTATTTGTTTATTTATTTGCTTTTGAATTTTTATTTTTAATAAATATAAACAAATTTGAATATTATTATAAGGTAATCATTTAGAATTGTTATATAATATTGTGATATTTATCTACGTAATAAATGAGTTAATCTTATCTATATGTGTCTATATATATATCCTATAGATACATAAGTTTATTTATATATTCAAAATAACATATTATAATTTCTCTATAACTAAACCCCCTACCCTCTCATTGATTTATCTATTATACAATTTTTAAGCTTTTTAACCCCCTACCCTCACATTGATTTCACTATTATACAAAACTTTAAATTTTTTAAAGACCTCTTATTACAAATATGTATGTAGACTTGTATTGATACGATTAATTCATTTATTACATAGATATATATAGACACATATAAATAAGATTAATTCATTTATTACATAGATAAATATCATAATATTATAGAACAATTCCAAATGTTTAACCTTATAATAATATCAAATATGTTTATATTTATTAAAATAAAAATTCAAAATTCAAAAACAAACAAATAAATAAATGAATAAATAAATAAATTTTAACCATTTAATAATAAACATATTAGCTTATATATATAAATTTTTTTAGAATAAAATAAAATATTATCTCATATTTTTCTCCTTTACCTAACGCCCTTCCCTTTTCTTGTTTTTTTCAAAAAAATTTCACTAATTTATCCTTTAATTAATTTCTCTTTTTTTTTTTAACCTTGTTTATTCTTTCTTTGACTGTTTAATTTAACCATTTATTTAATTATTTAACCAATTAATATATTTTTTTACTCCCTCATCTCATTTGACTGTTGATAATTTAAGATAATAATTTATCTCCCTCATCTCATTTGATTGTTGATAATTTAATTTAATATTGTCCTTGTTATTGTTATTCTAGTCTCCAGGCTCTTATTATTTATAGGTCTGATCAACTTTCATGCTTACCATCTGTTCGCTTTCTAGCCCCGGGCGGAGTGTCCACTCGGGATGTTAGACAAGGTAAATGTCTACACAATTTTCTCTGAAAGATACAAACAAAACTGATTAATGATCTCATAGTTACTGTGGCCCAAACATTGTAGTAAACTTGATCTTAACAACTTCTGGAAACACTCTTAGATTAGTCCATAGATAAATAAAGATCTACTGTTGAAATGTGTCCAACACAAGACCAACATAATGCATCCCAATTGAAGCTTTGAGGCGTCAACAAGGGGGATTCTTTGCGCAACAAATTACCTTTGAAATTACACTAGGATTTGCTTCAAGAAAGATCAAGCCTCTAAACCAGGTTAGCGGGCACTTTGCAAGGGATGCCTCAGAAAAATGCCACGGATCTAGGTCAACATGTCACAAAGATTTATGCTCTTTATAGCAATCCACACTAATCTTAGATCTGAAGAAAGTCAAGGTTTAATCTCAGATCACATCATTGAAATTCTAGCACAGAGCAAACACTTGAGATTTTCCCAAGAGAGAGGATGAAAACATTCCTTAGAAAAGGTTCGGATAGATACTCGTCCTCAACAAAGATGCGTAGGTCTGCTTGTCTTAGGGCTTGAATATATTGCCTTGAATTACACTCCAGATTAGCCTAAAAAGGTTCAATTAGGCTTCGAGAAACCATATCTTGGATTAGCTGCCAAAATCCTTCCAATAGACCGCAAGGAATCTTTGTTACAATCATGAACAAGCTTAAGGAAGTAAATCAATGATGTTATACTCCAGATTTGTGCCAAAATGGGCCAGCAATTTGTGCCTTAAGAGGGCGAAGACCTCAGATAGTTTTGTCTTAGTAATCAACAAAAACTAGAGAAAAACCGACCTCTCAATGCCTTAAAAAACTTCCAAAAGTATCTCGTAGATAGGACTCAGATTAACCTTTAAAATAGTGCGAATCACCAAAATAATAAGCAAGGACGCCTCAACCAATTCTGCTTCACGTGATGCCACTGATGTGATTGGAATTTAGCCTTGATACTGGCCGAAAGAGTCAACAACAAAACTTATGCCATCTCTCCTTTTCTAGGGCTGAAAACAGAGCTTCAAAACTAATCAAGGAGGGTCGAGAATATGAGTTATAGTACTAATTCAGAGGGCTGAATCAATTTAATAGCCTCTGGCTTAAGTACGATCCATTTGGAGGGCTGAAAAATTGCCACAAGCTCAAGCCAAGTTACCACTAAGATACCCACGAAAAACTAGACTCAAAAGGAAAGAAATACCCCATAGGTAATGAGGTCGACTTTATTTTAATTTGTGATAATTTTTTCTTGGTAAAATTCCCCCCTTTTTAACTTTAGACCATAATGGGATAACTCCATTTTAATTTAATTTTCTTGAATACACAAAATTTACTTGTGGGATCTCCTTTGGGGCTTCGACCTTTAAAGAGGCATATCTCCTGAACTGTGAGGACTTATGAGATGTACTGTGTATCGTTGGAATCAACATGATAAGGGATATCAACTGAAGGGGGTCATGCGAGCAAGTACACTGATCTTCATCCTCAAAATCTTCAACAAGTGTGGGGCTTCTAGGGTTTCTCTTCCTCTCTTCCAAGGCTTCTTTTTATTTGGAACTTCCAATCAATGCAAACTAGACGAATATTAAGAGCGTTCAAGGATTGACGTTGACATCAATGAAAGCACCTTTAAACACTGCCTTTTTCTTCTGCCATAGCTTATCAATCACATTGTCAGCATACCCTTGTGCTCGAACAAAGTTGGAGAGAGAAAAGGTTGTGAACTGGCCCATGTATACTCCATTCTCATGCAGGTTCCTGTTGGAACGCAGATTCTATTGGCCATGTCTACATATCCATTGGAGAGACAAGCCCATGATACGAGTGTACGAGGTGGATGAATTCACAACACTTCCTTCACCGTCGTGCGAAGGTATGGCAACTTTGGAATGTCTAAATCCCTCACGCTACGGTCATGCCCCACTACAACGTTTATGTCTTATTGAAATTTCTTCTAAGCTTATCGTGAATTGAGAGAAGTGGAGCAACCCATACAAAACTCTGTGGCACAAAGAACTGTGTATAAATAGCTCGGTCCTAACAAGGGATCGCCACCACAAGTGCCCATAATAGGGAAAACAAAGTGATGTTGTTCATTGTTTAGGTCACAATAGCTAAGCTATTTATGGCTGCCACTTTGCTACTTTTCGTAGCCATGATATTCAAACACATGGCCTGCAACTAGTGGTTGGTAGACCATGAACATGAAAAACTAATGGGAGAGTGAACGTAAGTGCAAAGGCGTGTCCCTACTACGCTGGCTTGGGCACCCAAATGATTGGTTTTGGTTGGCTAGCAACAACATCTTGACCACCCTAGTGAGTGAATCTTTGTCATCGATAGATGTGGCCATGGGTAGCGCAAGGTCACTGAGAGATTTTCTTGCACGACAGAAGTGGGGTTTGCCAAGAGAGCGCTGATGCCCATTTAAGGCGCAAAGCATAATCTTGATATGCTTTTGCCAAAGGTGCACCTAGTCTATGCCGTCGTAGATGGCATTGTAGAGGTCTAGTGGCTTCATGCTCTGCTGAAAAAAAGTTTGTCGCGGTTTTCTCCTTTGCCTTCGACAGTGAAGGTTTTGGCCATGGAACCAACAACTTGAATTTCGATTCACAGCCAAGCTCTGTGTCCAGGACATCATGGAGCCATGCTTGGGACAACAGGTCATCCAATGTCTTTACCAGGGTTTGGAAAAGCTCTCCAACACATTGTTGGAAAGGATTCTAGAGTGAACATTGCGTTGGGGGCAGCTAAAGGCCTAGCATTTCTTGCATGAAATTTCACATGTTTAGGTTGTGTACAAATATTTTGAGACATTGAATATTTAGTCAAAGTGAAACGCTCAACAACGCTTAGAAGGGGAGTGTTTCTCTATGTCATGTAAAGCTGAGCAATGGCAGATGTAGAGCTGACAGGCATTAGAAAGGATGTAGATATGACAGGCCCTGGAAAGGATACAACGTTGATAGGCTCTGAAAAGCACCTAGGCTTGGTTTGCTTTGATAATACTGTTGGAATGTGCAACCATAATGAAAGAAGGCATGGATCGCTTTTTCATTAAAGATGATACTAATTTAAATACAATATTTTGACCATTGGATTCAACTTCCAAGATCTCTTGGGTTCCCCGTGATGGTTCACATTCCACACCATAACCCTAATGGATCAGGTGTCCAACAAGAATGATACAAATGCCACAATTATGAGCATATAGCACGTAACTGCAGAAGTAGTATGAAATGGTCTCCAAAACAAACCAAGGAAGAAAATATCTCTCACAGACATAAAGGAAAGTGCACGAAGATATGGAAAAGAAAACAAGAAGAGCCAAAGAAGGATCTAAGTGCTCAACACAGAAGTCTAAATTGTTCTTCAAATATATGCAAGGTTGAATACTCTAAGGTAGTTGAGGGAAGGGAAACACGATGTTTTGTTTGACTACATACTGATGGAACAACATAGATTGAAAGAGGACATGACAAACTTCTATCAAGATAAGGAACTTCTATTGATTCTTGATGAATATTGGGCAACACATCCATAGCTTCATAATGTTCCAATCTATTATGCTCTCCTTTGGCAAAGAAATGCATGGTTGTTTATCCGATGTACATAAATGCAATGAATAATAGAATTCACACACAATTTTAAGGTTCAAACCATTTGGTTTTAAGCATGTAATGCTCTCAAAAGCATAGAGAACTTTGAGGATGATAGGGCTTCTGTGGTAATGGCTAGTCCAAGTGGCTTGCAGAGTGGTTTGTCAGGGAAAAAAATATACAAATATCTGGAGGATGCTTTAGATACTACTCTTAAGATCGAGAAAAACCTTTTGGCAGCCAAAAAAGTCCAATCTCATTCCTCCAGATTATTTGATCCACAAGGAGGGACATTCCAAGAACCCAAAAAGGAGACAGGAGCTGAGAATAATGGAGTGCTTGCAAGATTTGTCGATTTGTTATAGAATCTAAGTAATAAAATGGTTAGATTGGAGAAAAATTTACCAAATCAACAAGCTGTTCCTACAAATCAGCCATTTCAGCCTAAAAAGCCCCCTCCAAGAAGGCTTCTCAGCCTAGAAAGAAGCCAATTCTCAGCCTAGAAAGAAGCCTGAGGTGCCTAGAGTTCCTGTGCCCATGATTGGGAACAATTTCGTGGATTACTCTTCTTCTAACAACTAGTGTAGAGCATGCGATTTGCCACATAGTGAAGAGAGCTGCATAGTTTTTGCACAAACAATGCTCTTATTTGTTTCAAATGAGGCAGAAGAATTACTTGAACAATCGGAAAATTCATTGAATATGTTATCCATCACTGAAGCCAATTGCCTTCCACTGATATTCCAAGATTTCAATGGTAAAAGGGTGAGTCAATTTTCTTTTCCTTTAAATATTGAACTTTTGATGCATGATGGAGTATTATGTCACTTACTAGTATGGCTCTCCCTAGGAGCCAAATGGTTGTGTTAAATGTTGATAAAGTATAGTATAAAGTTGCAGCCAAGGTTTCTAATATCACCAAAACATATGCCAGGAAAGGCAAGGCAACAAAAAGTCAACAGACAATGCTTAATGTAACGATGGATACTCAACAAGTTACTTCCTAAATGAAACAAGATTTTGTGATCCTCCATAATTCAAAATTTTGCCTAAGAAGTGAATTAGGAAAAATGAAGATTCTTGTACTACTTACAAAATTGATTTGCATGCCTAGACAAAAAGAAGTCATTAGTTAGATTCCTAGGTTTAGGTGGTTTTATTGATCCATCGAATGATAACCCATAGGTATATCCTAGTATGATTGAAACTTATTAACCTCCATGCCTTTACATTTCCTTACTTGTAAACAACTTGTTACTTTGAAATTGCATGTTAGATTCAAGAGCCTCGATGAATGTCATGACTGTCAAGGTGATGAAAGATTTAGGACTAACAATTTTTAAGCCATATGGGAATGTGCAGTTTGTGGACTCACATGAAGTGCAAGTATCTGGGGTCATTAAAGACCTTGAAGTCTGGTTACTAGAATATCTAGATTGGGTCTTACCCATGGATGAGATTGTGATTGTCTATCCTGCAAAATGGGGTATGCTATTATCTAGGAAGTGGGCAACTAATGGAGGAGGTAGCATTCAAATGGATTGGTCATATCCTGATATTCCTGTTGCCCCAAACTACATAGTTAGATTATTTCGTGAAAAAAGGATGCTGCATCATGTTGAAAACCTATAGCAACTAGATAATGAACCTTTGTATCTTGAGGTATTCGAACCTGAGTTGGGAGCGTATGTGGTGATGGATGACCACGATGAATCAATTACACCACATGAACTGATTGATGAGAATGGTAGATCTTAGACTCCTATGGTTGTTTTTGCAGATAGAGAGTTTGAATTTTCCATAGTGATATTCGATAGTTGTCGACATTTCGAATCGATAGGAGGATCCATCTTTAGGACAAAGATTGAAGAAAGAAGAAGCAAGGCGGAAGAATAAATTAATTAAAAGGAATTGAAGGTTTGCCGCTCTTCTTTCAATTTTTATCCTTGAATTTTTGAGTAAACAAATCTCTTTCCACGAATCCCCTCCGTACAGAGAAATAATGGTATATTTTAGACTCCTTGTTAGGATATTCCGACACATAGGAAATAGTTAAGTATAACTTGGTCTAGTGTAGAGTTAGGTAAAGTGTGTTTCTTTACTATGTACTTTTGTAACTTACAATCCGACAGTCACGATATGTTATAGACATGAAGTGATTCGACTGTTCATTATCTCCTCAGTATTACTGAAACTTGATCCATGGCTTAACACTCGATTAGTCCATGATCTCTATTTAAAGAGCATGGAGGGTCATTTGTAGGGTGGTCGTTCATGAGAGAAGCTTATGTAAATTTTCTTTCTTTTATTAATAAATTGCTTGAAGCGGCCGCGTTGGCTTAGGTCGCGGACTGTTTCCCTCTTTGAGGATTTTAACCATGTCAAGAATACTGGTGTATTGATCTGTGATTTGTTTGTGAGCGGTGTCCTTTGGTGTTCTATTTGAGGAACTTACCTTGTAAATTCTTACACTCTGTGGTTTGTTTATGGGGATATAGAGTTAGATTTTCCATAGTGATATTCGATAGTTGTCGACGTTTCAGATCCATAGTAGGATCCATCTTCAGGACAAAGATTGAAGAGAGAAGAAGCAAGGCGGAAGAATAAAAGAATTAAAAGGAATTGAAGTTTTGGTACTTTCCTTCAAATTTTTATCCTTGATTGTTCGAGTAAACAAATATCTTTCCATGAATCCACTCCATACAGAGAAATAATGGTAGATTTTAGACTTCTGTAGTTTGTATTTTTTGGATAGGGAGTTCGGATTTTCCATAGTGATATTCAATAATCGTTGACATTTCGAATCCATAGGAGGATCCATCTTCAGAACAAAGATTGAAGAAAGAAGCAAGGCGGATGAATAAATAAATTAAAAGGAATTGAAGGTCAACTACTCTTCCTTCATTTTTTATCTTTGATTTTTCGAGTAAACATCTCTATCCATGAATCCCCTCCGTACAAAGAAATAATGGTATATTTTGATTAGGAGCAGGGGCGGGGGTTGTTTTCACATTCCCCACAGGTATTATTTCTCGATTTTCTTTCCATTAATAATTTTATCGTTCTAACAATGTAGCCAAGTACAATGCTTCATTTTTGGGTCTTGAACATGCACAAAAGGTGGGCATCAAACTATTAAAAGTGAAGGGGGATTATGAACTTGTGATAAGTCATGTAAGGAACTTATGCGAAGGAGGAATCCTAGAATTAAAAGATATAGGGAGGCAACATGGGATGAAATTGAGTGTTTTGAGGCATTTGGCATTATTTCTATCCCAAGGACCTTGAAACAGTTCGCAGATTCCATGGCATCATCTACTGCACCTTTTCAGCCATGTGTATCCATCCCTTATACTAGAATACTTGGTTAAGGTAATTTTTAGACCTCATGTTCTTGGCAATATTGGTTGTTGGAAAATTTTCAAAGATGAGAGGCATATTTTCAGTTTTCTTTATTCTATTGATGATTTTCTTGCTACTTAGTTGACAATGTGTAGGAAGATGATGATACCCCCTTATTCCAGTTGAGAACTAATAGGATTCTAAAAGGTTTGATCCGTTTGGAAAAGTTATTTGATAACTTTGACGTTTTTGTAGGGACTAACAAATCCTCTTTGAATGAATAGGTAGGTGATTTGGTCATGTTGTGGGATAAAATAAATGAAAAATCTGGGGACGATGGCAAGATTGACAATTTGTGGTTGGGACCATATCTCACTGATGCAACAATAGATCCCAACAACTTTTATCTTTCCAAATTTGACCTCACATCGTTTGGAGTAGGAGTCCCATCCGAAGTATTGACCCGACCACCATAATTCTAAGGTTTGCCTCAGCTGCAATGAATAACATAAAAGAGTATGCACATAACTTTTGAAATCAGCAAGTTGACACTGTGAAACGCTAATTGCAATGTGTAAAAGGAGACTTTCACGAGAGGGAAGTAAAGAGTGAGTCTCTAGAATGAAAGTAATAGGACTATCCTAATAGAGGCACACAAAGCAAGGAATGATTCATTAATTATCTAGCGAAATAGTTCACATAGACACATCGATCATTAAAGCAAATGAAACACACGTTCAACAAGGAAAGTACCAAAGCCAATGAAGTAGTTCAATTTCCTTAGTACATATGAACACAACACATATCATAAACATCTAAATAATAGTCTTACAATATTCATGATACATGCATGAAATTGTGTTGGCTCAACGAGCTTCTGATTATTAGGTGAAAGATCCAAGTACACAGTTATAGTGGTGAAACACTAGCTCCAATAATTGAACATTAAGTCACTTCTTACTTCTCCAAAGAATGATCTTCTCTTCTATGCTAAGCTAGAGAAGCCAAGGCCAGCTCTCCAAAGCCTAAGCCTCCAAAATTCCCTTTGCTTGAGTTATGAGTTTTCTTCTAATGTGAAGTTTGAACTTCTATATGACTTTTGGACTTTTTCATGTGACTCTTTTGTCCATATGTAACTTTTGATATTCCACATATGACTCTTGGACTTCCACACCTTACATTTTGTCATTTTCCTTTTGATAATTACATCATTACATCATTACATCCACAAGTGATGTGGCAAGACACATTGACATGTATGACATTGTGATGACATTTGTACAAGCCATAACTTGGCATGATGATATGGAACTTCATGATGATGTGGCGATGCGACACTGCTCTCCTTGCTGCTATCTTTGTATCATCATGATAGATGTTGCATGTTCTTCCTCTTTCTCCTCGAGGAGGCTTGAAGATATGGAGTCTTTTATGTGATCTAGATCTTCCAACTTCTGTCGTGATCTAGTGTCCCTACATGTTCTTGTTCAATGATCATCCTCTTTTATAGTCTTCTTGAGTGTCATCTTGGATGGTCTCCTTGTCATCTTTCTTGAACACCATCTTGTCATGTCAAGATACAGTACCTATAAGTGAAATTCACTCATGACAAGATGACATTAGTCCAGAAATCTCCTAGTGTAGCTTTCTTGGTGCAATTCACTGATCAGCCCTAGATTGAGTACTAGACATAGGAGAAGGCTCAGGGATTGCGCAATGCGTAGTTCCAGGAGGCAGGAGTGAGGGACTGATGACTGTCACTGTGCAATGCGCAGTGGCTGGAGGCTTGAGAAGCAAGACTGCATAGTTGAGGGTCACTGTGAGGTAGGCTTGCCCATTGTGATTGCAATGCGCAATTCAGGAGAGAGATGGGGCTAGTGGATTGTGCAGTTCAGAGAGACAGGGAGACAACCTGCAGATCGAAACTGCACAGTGCATAGAAAGAGGTTCACTGGGAGGCAAGATGGTGCAGTTTCGGGGAGCATGAGGCAGTCATTGGGCACTGTGACTACGCAATGCGCAGTCCTTGGAGGTAGTGAGTGTGCATTGCATAATTCTAGGAGGTAGGACAAGCTGATTGAGGCCTGAGACTGTGCAATGCACAGTTTAGGGAGGCAGACCAGAGGGAGGTTGATCATGGAAGGATTATCTTCAGAAAATGACCAAGTGTGGGACCCAAAATGCGAGAGATGGGACCAAAACATGACTTAAACATGATCACACACTTATAGATGACCAACCTCTCAATAATGATGCATTTACCACCCAAAATCAGTATGTCCTCATCGAAACGACAACAAAACAATACTTACCTCCAAATGTGACACTTAAGATACACTTTGTGACACAAGTGACAACACTAACGAAGTAGTGCTCAAGACTTGGGGAATGAGTCTAATGCACATCTCTATGATAGATAGAACACATTGGTACAAGAGAATGCATCAGAGCTAATTGTTAAATTTTGCAATTTTTAAATTAATTATCTTAGATCTTCAACCTTTAAGTGCAGACAATAACCAATAGCCATATAGAAGACAACAGATTTGGTGGTCCAAGACCAGGGAAAAACCCCACTGTGGGGGAAAACCCTTTAAGAATATTCTTCTCTTAGATCTTTATCAAATGTCCAGCAGAGATTCATAAGCAGAGTGCAAAACCCTTTTCTCAATGACAACAACATTACCCCTTTTCAAACTAGGACAGATCTTCTAAAGTGTGAGATTTGATCACAAATGTAGAATAATAGATCCTTCAATCCTTAAGCAAAGATTAGAAGTGCGAATAGGAGATTTGCAAAAATTGATACAAGAGAGATTTTCCACCAATGATAATACAAGATAGAGATCTTGCCAATAATATGAAATCTGGTAAACAATAATGCAAGAAAGAAATCTCAAGAAATGCGAGAGAGAAATCTCCACTAGATCTGCCAATGATGAAACAGAATAACAAGCTTCCAATAAATCTGCTAATAGTGCGAGAGATAAAACACTGATGCATGGGCTTTATCACCAATGCGAGAGCTAGATCACCAAAGCAAGAGAGAGAGAACTCAATGTGTTGCAAATGAAGGCTTCTCTTCACTATGTCTCTTCACTATATAGGAATCTTTGAGACAAAATCCCTAACTTGAATTAAGTTTTTGGAATTTGCACATGTCGAATTAGATCACTTAAGTGATTTTATTTTGCACATGTCAAAATACCTATATAAAACAATTTTGAATAACTTTTGCACTTATAAAAATAATTTTCACTTGAGAAATAATTTGCTTCAAGGGTGAAAGGGGTTAACTCATAGAGTGTTTTCCCTTAGTTGCACCAAATTCAACACTCCTTAGCTAGGGAGGAATTTCTATCAATAGTGTCAAAACTGTTGTACTTGTCAAATCATCATGGCTCATGTTGAACATTCTCGAATCTAAATAAGAATACTCATGGCAGGGGAGCCTTAGCTACCACCCTGAATCCAAGCTCAGCGAAATAAAGGCTAAGAAACCATTATCAGTGAGTCTCAAGCTCCAACCCAACCTAAATATCATTGGGGAACCAGATGCTTCCACTCGGCATCAGGGAGCCACATGCTACAACCTAGAACAAATACCATTGAGGAGACTTATGCTACCACCCAGAATGAATACCGCTTAGTCATGATAACTAAGAAACCACTGCTCAACCAATTAGGCTAACAATCCATAATAGCTCAGCGCATAGGCTAAGGATCCATAATAATTCAAGAACACCAACATCTTAGAACCTGAGCGAGATACTGCTTACCATGACTGGTAAGAATCATAATCCGATCTCAAGTAGCCAACAACCATTGGCTACATGGGTGGGAAACAAGATGCATCACTGGGGCATACTCCTGATTGGAGGTCCGTCATCTCCAGGAGTTCACTAGCTCAATTCCTCATCTCTGGGAGCTCAACCAGGGGGGAAGAGCACACATCTCAGTGTTCTTGATCAGCAAGGTCGCAAACTCGGAAGGGGTGCATCCCTTAATCCAAGCATATCTCTGAAGACTAGAAATTTCTTCTTCAACAATGCTTTGCTAAGTATATCAACAATAGGCTCAATTGTCTGAATATGGCAGAGTCTCACTGCTCCTCTCTGTACCATGTCTTGAATGAAATGATATCTGATTTCAGTGTGCTTGGATCTGTCATGAAATATGGGATTCTCAGACAATTGGATCCCACTCATATTATCATAGAATATCACTGTAGTATCTAGGACTTGCTCAAATAACTCTCCAAAGAGTTTTCTTAACTAGACAACTTCACAACTAGCTAAGCTAGCAGCAATATATCAGCCTCAGCAGAACTGAGAGCAACTGATTTCTGTTTCTTGCTCATCCAAGAGATCATGGTGGATCCCAAATTGAAACAACATCTTGAAGTGTTTTTTCTGTCAATAATGTTGCCTGCCCAGTCAACCTTTGTATAACCATGCAACTTTATAATGTCAATAGTATATCGAAGACCAAAGTTAATTGCCCCATGTGGATATCTAAGCACGTGTTTAGCAACAACCTAGTGATTATGTAAAGGCTTGGTCATGAATTGACTCAAGGTGTTTACAACATAACAAATATAAGGATGAGTGTTCACTAGGAAAGTCAATGCTCTAATCAATTGATGATACTCAGATGGATCAGATAAATTAGGTTCAACTTCATCACCACAAAGTTTCTTGAAGTTCATCTCTATGGAGTGCTCATGGATTTGCACTATGCCATTCCAAACCTTTCCAATAGCTTTACAACATACTTCCCTAGTGAGAGATTAATTTTGCCAAGTCTCTACCAGATATCCAGGTCCAAAAAGAATGGAATCATCCCAAGGTCTTTCATTTCAAATTCAAAGGCAAGCTCTCTCTTACACTGAATCACCAAAGGTTCATTACATGTCAAAAACAAGTCGCCAACATATAATACCAAAATCAAAGGCATACCTTGTACAACTTTGAAGTAGAGGTTTGGATCTACCTACTCCTCGTGAATCCCAATTTTACTAAGTAGCTGTCAATGTGAGAATACAAAGCCCCGAGGGTTTGCTTTAAGCCATAGAGTGCTTTCTTCAATCTGCATACATGGGTTCTTCTTTCATGTACCTCAAAGCCTTGAGGTTGTTCAACATATACTTCCTCCTAAAGAGCACCATGAAGAAAAATTGTCTTGACATTCATCTGATGGAGAGTCCACCCTTGACTAGCAGCTAAAGCAATAATAGAGCGAATGGTGGTATAGTGAACAACAAGAGAAAAGATGTCTTCAAAATCAATTCCCTCTTTCTGAGAGAATCCTCAATACTGCCATCTATGCCATGTTTTATTTTGAACAACCACTTTGAAGTCACAATTGATTTGCTCTAAGGTCCAGGAACAACTTCCCATACATCATTTTGCATAATGGATTCATATCCTTTTGTCATGGCATCCTTCCATATGTGGTACTTTACTACTTCTTCAAATGATTGAGGTTCACTTTGAATGATAGAACTCATAGCAACAACATAGTTTTGATATCGATTGGGCTTCTTGCTTTCTCTAAAAGTACCCCTGGGAGCAATATGTTTTTCAACATCTTGTAGAGTATAACAAAGCCATAGAGGCCTTTTCTTATATGGAGGAAGATCTAATGTATCCATAGGCTCGACAGGTTCATCTAGGTCCTCATGATCAGGTTCATGAGTAGAGGGATCCACATCATCATTTGTTTCTTTAGAAGAGATAGAAGGAGGACTGATTCTTACTTTTTCAAGAGTTGCATCTGTGAAAATTCCTACGCTCAAAGGAATCCCTACTACAACAAATCTGAATCTACTTCACCTACTTGATTTTTAAATTACATTCATCAAGTTATTCTTCTAAATACTGAAGCAAATTACTTTTGCAACCTACACTAATTAAATATTTGATCTCATGAAATAAGAAACAGAGCAAAGAACAAGATACATAGGACACACTTATTTTTGGACACAATAGTCCTCCTAAAAATCCAATGGGGGAAACCCAGTGTAACAGCTCTGAGGGTTTTATTATTATGCAGGAGAAATATCTGAATACAAATCTAGCATGCTCATCTAGCAATCCTTTACAAAGAAAATATTGGCGGAAAATTTGGGTGAGTTTTACCTCACTTCACTCGGCAGAATTCCAACTGATCTGGCACAAGACTGGCTAACCCCGACTATTTATGCGTTAGCTTCTCTGCCCTTTGTGTTAGCTCTCCCAACAATTCCGGCGTTTCCATCAGTTTCGGCTATTCCGACAATTTTGGATTCTGTGTGATAGACAACTTTTCTGCGTCAACTCTCTCGGCTACTGCGTTGCCTCTGTGTCATCTCTCTGGCTATTCCGGTAGTTCCCGAGAGTTTCAACAGTTCCCGATAGTTCTAGATTCTACGTGACAGGCAACTTTTCTGCGTCAGCATTTCACGGCTACTACGCTGCCTCTCTGCAAGCTCTCTCCACCTCTTTGTTTTGTATTTTCCTGAAAGTCCTACCAGATTCTCTCTGCTCCTCAGCTGCAAGATCTCCCCAATCAATTTTCCTCTTGAGAACTTCTCACCTCAGAAGATCAATTTCCGCAATCTCTCTATGTGTGTTTCCAAATGAACCCCAAGCCTCCATTTTATACTTTTCCTGTTGAGTCTTCAACGACCGAGATTAATTCTCTAATCAATGGCTAAGATTAAAACATGACTTGATTCGCCTTCTAGATCATTCTCACCCATATTTTGATTAATACCCATTAATATTTTAATTTCCCTAAGTTTAGGCTTAGGAATTCCATTAAAAATATTAATTATTTTAATAATATACAATCCGAGTGGAATTTCACCAAACGGTTTTTGGGTTCTTTAGTACTCATGTGCCTTAGCCTCTCCGCCAATTTTCAAGGCTAGAGCACTTCCGATGCTACCAAAAACTAACAACATCTTCATCAAATGTTACATCTCTACTGAAGTCTATTGTTCTTTGATCAGGTATATAAATTCTAAATGCTTTAGAATCTTCACAATAGCTGACAAAGATACCTTTCTTACATGAAGCCTCAAGCTTGTTCCTCTTTTTTTTGGTGCAAGAAAATAAACAGGACAACCAAAGATCCTTAAATTACTGACATCAGGTTTCTTGCCTGTGAATACTTCTTCACTAGTCTTGTCATATAATGCTTGATGAGGAGTCCTGTTCTATACATATACGACAACATTGGCAACTTTTCCCCATAGGAACCTTGGCACATTCTGATCATGTAACATGGCACGAGCAACCTCCATGATACTTCTATATTTCCTTTCTGCCACACCATTCTATTCAAGATTGTATGGTACAATGGTCTCTTTCTTGATACCAACTCCTTTGAAAAAGTCAATGAATTCATTTGAAATTAATTCTCCTCCATTATCTGATCTGAAGACTTTTGATTTTCTTTCCAATTTGGTTTTCATTCAATGCTTTGAAATTTTTAAAAATATCAAAGGCTTCACCTTTGTGCTTTAGAAAATATATCCACGTTTTTCTAGAGAAATCACCCGCAAAGGTGATATAATACAAATATCCACCTATGGATGTCACTGGCACAGGTCCACACAAATCTGGATGAATTAGCTGCAGGATGTCATAAGTTTTGGTACTGCTAGAGGGGAAAGGTTCTCTCGTTTTCTTTCCACTTTCACAACCAGGGCAAACACCATCATGTTTTGATTGGATTTCTGGCATTCCATAAACCATCTTCTTTACTTTGGGCAGTGCCTTATAATGAATATGAGCAAATTTGCGGTGCCATAACTCGATCGGATAATTGCATTCTTGAGCCATAGCTTTAATAGGTCTCCCGTTGACCTTGTAAAGCCCTTGGACTCTTGATCCAAGAGTAAAAACATTTTTCATAATTGTTTTCTCTAGCCAGGTTATCACCTTTCCTTTTATAAAAGCCACTTTCATTCCTTTATCTTCTAGAGTAGATATATAAAACATCTTGAAGGTGAATAGTTTCTCCAAGTTCCAAATGAAAAGAAACTGAACCAAATCGTTTTACAGGGTATGTAGTGTTATCTCCAAGGATAATGTTTAAACCAGCCTCCTTCTCAACCAAATTATAGAGGACTTATTTATAACCAGAGAAGTGCCTAGAGGCACCACTATTCACTAACCAGTTGTCTAAAGAATCTGGAGGAGAAGCACTAGACAAAGCTGAAACCAGAAAGTACTCAGATTGACAAGCAACAACATTATTTTCATACCTTGTATTTTCTATATCTCTTTTGAGGACGAGGCTCTTGATCACGATGACTGCGAGCATTGCTTCTTCCTTCATATCAACTGTTGAAATTTGGTACCGGAGGACAGGTGGTTCCCTAAGGCTTTGATCTTTGGCCTAGGGAAAAGTGTCCAAAAGAATTTAATTTTTCTCCTAAAGTGACTTTATAAGTTTTATAAAGTCAAATCTAATTTAAAAGTGACTTTAAGTGATAAAGTTACTAAAGTCTAATTTTAAAGTGACTTTAATAAAGTCAAATGTTTAAAATTAAAAGGAAAAGTGACTTTGGAAATAAATGACTAAGTGGGTCTTTATTAAAGTGGCGGTGAATTAAAAAATAGAAAGTGAGATTTAAATGAGCATTTAATCTCAGCCCTAGATCTCAATCTATTTCAGCCATTGGATTTAGGGATCAGCCAAAAGTCACTTAGGGTTAGATTAAAGGAGGAAAAGGAGGAAAAGGTCATTAATTCTTTCATGAGCAGATTGAGAGAAGGAGAGCAAGAGAGCACGAGAGATTTTTGGACAGGGAGGAGAAGGAGACAACAGCTTGGCACACATTGCAAGGCAGCAGTTTAGCAAATCCGTACAGCTGAGTGAGCACACTGTAAAAGGTAGATTTTTGGGCATGATTTTCAGGAGGACGTACAACAGATTTTCTGCACAAAATCGAGGGCTGTACAACAAATTTTATTTTATTTTATTTTATTTTATTTTTTTTATTTTATTTTTTTTTTTTTCACAGAAATCGAGGGCCGTACAATAGATTTTCTGCATAGAAATTGAGGGCCATATAGCTGATTTTTTGCATAGAAATCGAGGTTTGTACAGCAGTCCGTACAACAGCGGTACTGTTAAACAGACATGGACAGCAAGAGCAAATGAGAAAGATAAATCATGCAGTACTATTTTTATTCACAAAAGATGTACATTTATAGTACAATATGGTGACCGTTGGGATTCACATCCCAAGGTCCCTTGGACTGCTTGTCCATTTGGCTTTCACGCTAACCCTTTAGGAT
>APFE030952655.1:7559-20431 GCA_000404065.3 Pinus taeda | reverse complement strand
AAATAGAAAGTGAGATTTAAATGAGCATTTAATCTCAGCCCTAGATCTCAATCTATTTCAGCCATTGGATTTAGGGATCAGCCAAAAGTCACTTAGGGTTAGATTAAAGGAGGAAAAGGAGGAAAAGGTCATTAATTCTTTCATGAGCAGATTGAGAGAAGGAGAGCAAGACAGCAAGGGAGATTTTTGGACAGGGAGGAGAAGGAGACAGCAGCATGGCACACATTCCAAGGCAGCAGTTTAGCAAATCTGTACCGCTAAGTGAGCACACTGTAAAAGGCAGATTTTTGGGCACGATTTTCAGGAGGACGTACAACAGATTTTCTGCACAAAATCGAGGGCTATACAACAGTCCTTACAGTCTGTACAACAGCTGTACAACAGTTTTCGAGGGCATGGAAAACGAGATAAGTTGTAAAGTTTGCTTGTTGAATTTTTTGGTGAATATTTCTCACTGTAAAAAGGCATTTTCAGAAATAAAGAAGAGCTCTCGAACTAGTTTTCCCCAAGAGTTGTAGGGGGTTTTTCCAGGGTCATCTTGACAAAAAATCACTGTGTTTAAATGTGTTAAATGGCTGTTTGTACCTGCTGATTTTGATTTCTGCATTTTCTAGCATTCTGTAAAATTTCCGGAATTTGTGTTTTCAACAAAATTTACTTTTCCAGTTGTTGAATGTATGGATATGGGAAAGGGCATTTAACTATATGGGAGAAATAAGGTGAAACTGAAAACCGGGGTGGGAAATGAGAAATTTTTACATCAACTTCCTCCATAATACCTCCTTTTTCGATCAGGAGACTGATTATTGTAGTTGCTGCTACTCCTTTGATAATAAGAGGATCTTCTTTTTGGACAATCTCAAGCATAGTGCCCATGCTTGTGACAGTTAAAGCATTCAACATTCCTCATGCTCTTTTTGAAAAACTTGGGTTTGGACTTTGGCTTAGAAGATTTTCCCCTTCCTTTCTTCTTCTTTGCTTGTGCAACGAAGGTAGATGGTTCTCCTTCTTCATGTCTTTGAATTCTGCCTCTTGAAGTCATCCTCGATTCTTCCTGCTTGTATCTTTCGATAAATTCATCAAAAGTTGGCATGACATTATTATTGCTAATAGTAGTAATGAATAATTCCCAAGCTGTAGGAAGTCCATCAAGGGTTGTGTGTACCAATTCCATATCAGACAGGGGATCGCCAACAGACAAAATTTGGTCCTTGAGTTCAATCATCCTTATAAAATAGGACTGAATAGATTCTCCCTTATTCAATTTGATATCTTTGAGCTGTTTCTTCAATTCGAGGATGTGATTCCGATTTTGGACTTAAACATGCCAACAATCTTGTCATACATTTCCTTAGACGTCTTCAGTTTGGAGATACAGGTAAGAAGATGATCTTTTGACTCAATAATAATTTTGCGGGCTTTGATCTCACCTCTCTTGTATCTTGCTTTAGTAGCAACAGGGGCATTTTCAGGAGGCTAGGGTACACCTCCTTGGACATACTCTAGAACATCTTCTCCATCCAATTTCGTGTCCAACCTGAGTTTCCAAGTAGCATAATTTGAAGCCCCTGTCGATTTCTCGCTGTACTTGAAGAAGGATGTAGCCATTTGAATTGATCTATTGTTGTATTTTGAGCAACAAATAAGGTCTTTCAACAGATTATTGCCTTCAGCTTACTGTTCTTGAGCTTATCTTCACCACAACTCTGATACCATGTTAAATTTTGCAATTTTAAAATTAATTATCTTAGATCTCCCCCCTATGATCCAAAGATACATTACAACAGATACCAAGTTCATCCCTGAACTTAGTAAATTTCATTCTACCAAGTGGTATCGTGAAAATGTCGGAGATTTGATCTTCGAAAGGACAATAAATTGGCTTGAGGACATCTTTAGCAATAAGAGATCTAATATGATGATACTTGGTGTCCACTTGCTTTGTCTTTGAATGAAAAACTGGGTTCTTGGCAAGTTTGATGGCAGACTGTCTGTCAATGAATAATGATGTAGCTTTTGCCTGAGAAATGCCCAAGTCCTACAAAATTCTGCGCAACCAAACAATTTCACATGCTGCTTCCCATGCTGAAATCTACTTTGCTTCTGTTGAAGAAGTGGCTACTGTAGCTTGTTTCTTAGAACTCCAAGATACTGCTGTTGACCCCATGTTCATTAAATAACCTGATGTTGATGCTCGATCATCAATACTTCCAGCAAAATCGGCATTGGAATATCCACCATGTACAAAGTTTTTAGTCTTTGTGTAAAGAAGACCAAAATTTTTTGTTCCTTGGATATATCGAAGAACTCTTTTGGCTGCATTCCAGTGGCTGTCTTGTGGTTCCTGCATAAAACATGAAAGAATACTGACTGCATAAGATAGATCAGGGCGAGTATTTGTCAAATAAATCAAGCTGCCAATCAATTGTCTATAAGTAGTATTGTCCACCTTTTCCCCCCTTCAAATTTTGAAAGTTTCAAGTTTTGCTCCATGGGGGTGAGAACTGGCTTGCAATCCTGCATGCCAAATCGCTGAAGAACCTCTGCTGCATACTTACTCTGAGAAATGAAAAATGATGTGGACGTTGGAAGACTTCAACTCCATGATAGTAGTGAAGTAATCCCAAATCTGTCATCTTAAAACTTGCATGTAACTCCTTTTTCACTTGTGCAATATGATCATCATGGTTGCCAATAATGATCAAATCATCTACATACATAACAAAAATTACCAGATATTTTCCTTCTTGTCGCACATACAAAGTATCATCAGATTCACTTCGTTGAAAACCAACTTCGTTGAAAACCAACTTTCTTAAGGTATTCATCTATCTTTGCATACCAAGCTCGGGGAGCTTGTTTTAATCCATATAAAGCCTTGATCAATTTGCAGACTTTATGTTCTTGTCCTTCAATTTCAAAACCTGGCGGTTGTGTCATATACACTTCCTCCTGTAAATCCCCGTTGAGAAAAGCACTTTTCACATCCATTTGATGAACTTTCCATCCTTTCTGAGCGGCCAATGCAAGTGATAATTGGATGGTGTTCCATTTAGTTGTAGGAGCAAATGTTTCCTCATAATCAATGCCTTCCTGCTGAGCAAAACCTTTTGCGACAAGTCGTGCTTTTACTTTTCAAGTTCTCCCTTTTGATTATACTTAATTCTGTAAACCCATTTGCATCCGATGGGTTTAACATTTGATGGACAATCAACAAGTTTCCAAGTGTTGTTATCAATTATTGCTTGATATTCTTCAAGCATAGCCTGTTGCCATTCTTTATGTTTTACTGCTTCTTTGTATGTGGAAGGTTCGATAAAATCATTTCCTATCAAGGCAAAGTTGCCTTCACTTCTTTGTGACCTTCTGGTGCCTGTTTTATTTTGCTCATCAAGCTTTACATCTTTCAAAAGTTGAACTGCTCATTTCGGTAGTTAGTGCTCACTTGTTTGCGATTCTGAAAAGTTTCCATCATTGTAAAGAGGATTAATATAAACTGATGTTCTTCGTTCAGGTGAAGAGTCTGGAGAATCACTGTTAGAAGAACTGCTGCTGCTTGGCGATGCGGATGAACTGCTACAAGACCCAGATGATGTTGTTGAAGTAGTTGGACTGGAAGATTCATCTTCATAGGAAGGAAAATCAAGTTCATACCAATTTGGTGAAGTTGGTTGACTTTGCATTTTTCCTTTTCTTTTATTGCCCCTAGTTTCTAACTTGTGAAGAAGATTTTCGATTTCTTCAACACTCTTACTCTCTGTTTCATCAAAAATGACATCCCTACTCACAATGAATTTTCCTTTGGTCAAAAGACGATACCCTTTCTTCTCATCAGAATAGCCAATCATTGTGCATTTCAAACTTCTTGAGTCAAGCTTAGTTCATTTTTCTTTCAGAACTAAGGCATAAGATACCGATCCAAAAACTCTAAGATGTTTAACTCGAGGTTTGAAACCAAACCAAGCTTCATAAGGTGTGATTCCGTCTAAAGAAGCAGTTGGAGATCTGTTTCTTAAGTAGACAGCTGTATGTATTGCTTCTGCCCAATATGTTGGACTTAACCTCTTGAAAGTTAACATGGATCTCGTCATTCCTAACAAGGTGCGGTTCATTCTTTCGACTACTCCATTTTGCTGTGGAGTGTAAACATTAGTAAGATGTTGTCTTATGCCGTTTTCACTGCAATAAGTTTTGAATTCATTTGAAGTGAATTCTCCCCCATTATCTGTCCTGAGAGTACCTATCTTTTCTTTGACTTCATTTTCAATAAGTTGGCGAAAAATTCTAAACTTCTCAAATGCTTCTGACTTGTTCTTCAAGAGGTAAACCGAAGTCATTCTGCTGAAATCATCAATGAATAGTAAGAAATATTTGCAACCACCAAAGGAAGTTTGTAGTGGTCCACAAACATCACTGTGAACTAGTTGTAGCCGCCTGTTTGCACGGCATGAACTTGTTGGAAAACTTTCTCTACTTTGTTTGCAAGCTTCACATTTTGCATTTTCCCTTTTGAAAGTGGGAAGTCCTTTAACCATTTCTTGTTTTTGCAATTGACAAAGACTCTCAAAATTTAAATGCCCACATCTTACATGCCATAGTCTTACAGGTGAAACAACTGTAGTCACTGCCCCTGCAAAATTAGAATGCCTTGGAATAACTGTCCCTTTCATCCGTAACAGTTTTCCATCTTCATAACTTGTCATGACAGTTTTCAAGCTCTGTTTGACTGAATTAATTTTGACTAAACCATCTTCCATAATCACTTGATGTCTTGCTTGTCAAATCGTGACTAAAGAGAGCAAATTTTTCTTAAAAGTTGGTACATACCATACATTAGAAATCATTTCTTTCTCCAATGCCAGGGAGAAAATCTTTAACTGCTCCTTTTCCATAAGGAGTATGTTTTGTATCATCAGCAAGAAAAATGGAATTAAGTTGGCAATCTTGAAGATTCCAAAAAAAATCACGTTGACAAGTCATGTGCTGAGTTGCCCCTGAATCCAAGATCCAGGCATCTTCATAATCACTTCTAAGATGTGATGAAAATTGTGATGCTGGCGAGGTTGTAAAAACATATTCTGAGGCATCATCATCTTGATCATTTGCAAATTGCGCTAAGCGTTGCTGAAACTTGGGAATTTTATTAAGAGATGTTCGACAATCTTTAGCATAATGGCCAACTTTGTTACATCTTCGACACACAATTTGACTTAAGTCTCTTCCTCTTCCTGAAGATTGTCCTCTGCCTCTGCTTTGACTTCTATGTTGAGATTGTCCTCTACCTTGATTATTATTTCCTTGTCCTTGAAAATTGCCCCTTCCTTGGTTGTTTCCTCTACCTTGAAAATTACTCCTCCCTGAACTGTTGCCTCTATTAAAGTTGTTTCCTCTGCTTTGGCTTTGACCTTGACTTTGTACATTATGTGCTGCTTGACTAAAGTTGTTTCCTCTGCCTCTGCCTCGAGAATTGTCTGATGATGATTTACTAGTGCTGGCCTCTGTGAAGAAAACATCTTCACCAACTTTCTTCTTCTTCCCAAAGGTTTTATCATGTTGGGTCAACATTTCACAGAGCTCATCAAACTTTAGTTTCTCTAATTTCCTAGTTAATTGTAAAGTCTCCAAAAAATGCGTGTAGGAAGAAGGAAGTCCAACAATTACAATTGTTACCATAAAACTATCATCTATTGATGGAAAACCAACATTAATGATTTCCTTCCTAATATTCTTAAGTCTTGAGATATATTCAAGAACATCACCTCCTTCAGTCAATTTTTGTTGCAACAATTTTAATTGTAGATCAACTTCCTTATATTCAGGTTGAGTATCAAAGAGGTCTTTAAAATTGAAAGCAGACCATGCATCTGTAGCATTTTCTATATGGACATACATTTCATCATTGACAAAAGATTTAATAAGAGCTAAGGCTTTGGCATTCTTAACTTCCCATTTTGCTAGTGCAGCTGCATCTGTGGGCTTATTTGGCTTAATATCACCATCACATATACCCTGCCATAATTCATTGTAAATGAGAGTGCTTTCTCAGGGGTTGGAAATCCCACCTTCAAACATACGATCATAACAGATGGGCGAGGGCACACAATGGCTGGCTTAGGTGGTGGAGAATGGTGGCACATCGAGCTATCTGGTGGCTGCAAGGGTTTGCTGGCTGCCGACTGAAGACAAATCTGGGAGAAATTTTCTCCTATAGGGTTCACGTACTGGTGGTGTGTAAAAGTACCCAAAGGAGTGGACATGAAATCAATTATTATTTTGTTAATGTAGCCCATGGAGCAAGTGTAGCACCCTTAGTGGAGCAAGCGGCTACTAAGGCACACATAAAAGAATTGAGCGAATGAGAGAAAATAATTTATTTGTGTTGTGTGGGTTTGCAACAAAAGATTCAAGTCGGCTGGCTTGAAATGGTGCCCTAAAGAGATGTTTGTTGCACCCCAAGTTAACATATAAATAATGTTGAAATTTGGGCAGCGTCAAGATGAATTTCCCAAAAGTGAAACCCTAAGCGCCCATGGATAGCCCATCTCACCCCAAAAGGGGAAGTTAAATTAAATAAAAGAAATAATATTAATGGGCTTGGCACTATGTTATAATTTATTGGTGGGAAAGCAATCGTCAAGTCAACCCTTCATGATCCCAAGTCAAATGACTAAGTGGAGACCTTAAAAGGCTTTGCTGCTAGCCCTCAAAACAACCTTCAAGTGATCAGACCCAAAACCAAGTAACAAAACCCTTGCAAACGATGGATTATAGGCTTGCAAGACATTAAGGATCAATTTTTAACCACATGCATCAAGAGGATACCCTAAATAGGTTTGCGGTCAAGGAAGGAAGCCCCAAAAGGCATGGGGCTAGGCCTAGAATACCTAATGACCATAGCGGCTAGCCACAACAAGCCTTGCAATCAAACTTGAGCTCCAAAAATTTGACCTATAAGCCTGAAAAGCCAAACCCAAGTCAGATTTTGATGGAAAAATGGAGAAAATTATTTACATTTTTTTGGCAAGCTCAAACCCTTGCCAAAAATGAATTCTGAAGTTAAAACAAGGGCTTAAGCATTAGTAGTTTCCTTTAGAATATTTTTATGTGATGAAAGGAGCCACAAAATGATGGATCAAAGTCTTTAGAGGCCTAGAGAGGCCTTAAACCCTTACGACGTTGAAGAAAAGCTAGACAACCTTTGAAAAGGTGAGACGTTAAGCCCAAACCCTAGCCGTCTAGGCTAGGTGAGGGCTAAAACCCTCTAAAAATTGATTTCTTCCTTAATCGCTTGAATATCCACCTGCAAAATGAGTTCAAGAAGAAACCCTAGACGCCCTCTTCATATCTGCAAGAAAATGAAGCTATAAAACCCCAATGGCTATATACAAACTAGAAAAATATGTACAAGGGTTAGAAAAAATTGTTTACGAAAATAATTTACAAATTTACAATAATTGTGGCTCTTATAAGGAGATCTATTCAGATATTGCACAATAAATTAAAATAGATGAGAGAAATATTTTTATAGGTGAGCAATAACCAAGATCTTTGCAAAACGAATTGTTAGATATACCTTGAAATTTAACATAGTGGGCTCTTAAGCTTTCTTGTCTTGGGAGTTGGCTGGTCCAACTAAAGATTTCCCCTCACGTCCAAGATCTCAATACCATAAAGTCTCTACACACTTAAGATCAGGGTATTAGATCAATAGGGCTAGATAGACACAATAACCCTCAAAATCTAGAGATGCCTGCTAAATCAATCAAGTTAGAGTGCTTCTCTAAACCTAGTAACTAATGCAAAATACTTGTGGAAATAGTTAATCTAACCACTAATAGATAGACACTAATGAAATAATAACTTATGAAAATATTATTCAGTAGAGCATTGAGAACATAATTTAGAAAACATTACCACAAGAAGCAGAAGAGGAACACCACCATGAATAAACCCTAAAAACTTTTTTATTATTCCAGAAAAAAATATATTATAGCAGTAAAGCTTGACTTAGAGCTCGAATGATTTTCTGATGATTAGATGATGATCAAATAAGGATCAAATAGCTTTCTTATATAGAAAATGAGAGCACAAGACCTCTCCAAGTGGAAGAAACGACTAGTTCCCTTGATCCATGGCTTGATCCTTGTCTAAATAATTCGATGCCTTGATTACTATTGCACAAATATCTAGAAAAAGTTGAACTCCTTGATGGGTGTGCTGGATGGACCAATCTTCGATTTCTGGGTGGTTTTGGACCACTGGAGGATCTTTAAAAAATATAATTGTTAAAATTGGCAACTAGGGCAAAACTTCACGTGGGTCATATTATTCATGGCTGATAATATTTTTTTATTAGATTCCTCTCGTCGAGAGGTGTAGGATTGATATAAAGATTATCTGATTCCGATAAGTATTCATGGAGATATGAATTTATTTTGATTATGGAATTATTATCAAGCCGACCTACAACTCATGTAGGTGCAGAAACCCAACAGTCGCATCTATTCAAACATCAACGTTGTGTATAAATACAGTAGGACTTTTCCTCATTTGGACTCACTCATCTCATCACATCTCTCTCTCTACTGCGCAGAAAAGAGTCTCTTCTCTACTGCATAGAAAAGGGTCTCTCCCTCACACTTGTGAAGTTGAAAGCTGCTGAAATTGAAGCTGCAACTGCAGAAGTGAAGTTTGACCTGCGTGGACTAGAAGATCTCCTCATCTGAACTGCGCTGTAGGTTCATCTGAACCTCCTCTGAAAGCCGCAACTTTTGGTGGTGGAATCAAGTCAATCTGACGGACGATTTGCAAGATATTGACTGCCCTAGTTTGAAGGAAGCTGCTGAAACTAAAGCTGTAACTGCAGAAGTGAAGTTTGACCTACGTGGACTAGAAGATCTCTTCATCTGAACTGTGCTGTAGGTTCATCTGAACCTCCTTTGAAAGCCGCAACTTTTGGTGGTGGAATCAAGCTGATTCGACGATCGGTTTGTGAGATATCATCTGCCCTAGTTTGATGATGAAGCCGCTAATGCTGATTTTTCTGATCTAGGGTTTGCGATTGCTGATATAAATCAGATTTATTGTACTATTTCTCTCTGCTGAATTTTTGAAGATAAAAGAAGATTTGATCAAAGGGTTTCCCCACACATTGTGGGGTTTGTCCCTGGCTAGTCGCCACGTCTTGTGTCTCTTGTCTTGGCTTGTTTTCTGTCGATCGTTTAAATGTTCTATCTGCACTTTACTTTATGTACATGTGATTGCTAATCTGTGGGATATAATAAGAAAAAAAAGTAATCTATTACAAGCATAGAACATACCATAACTTAACATGGTATCAAAGTTGAGGTCAAGACAAAGCTTAAGCAAGAGTAAGAGAAATCATTGAAGAGAAGATTGGCAAGGCTATCCTAAAAGAACTATGGGGTCCTCAACACTCTTTCATGCTGAAGACAAGCTTCGTGAGAAAGTTGACTATCACGGATGGAAGATGTCTATCGATCTAGCCCTAGAAGATCAAGGAGTGTTGGACCATGTGAGAGGCAATATTGTTGAGCCTCCATCAAATGCATCCACTGCTGCCAGGAACAAATCGAAAACCGGAGAAGTCAAAACAAAGAATATCATCCGAGACTCTATTGACAAGCACTTGGTGGCCTACATCTCTGACCTAAACACCTCTAAGGAAATCTACAATAGATTGGTGAGTTTATTTAAAGTTAATGATGCCAATCAAGTTTTGTTTCTTAGAAATAAGCTGAGGGAAATCAAGAAGGGTAAAGATGAGAGTATGCAAGCATACTTCTTAAGAATCACCGAGATCAAGAACGATTTCCTATCAATTGGGAGACTATTATTGATAGGGAAATGACACTCACGACTCTTGGAGGATTACCATCCAAATGGTACGTGTTCATGACTACTCTTTTGAACAATCATGTAATTCCTGGTTTCAAGGAATTAATGGTTAGATGCATTCAAGAAGAAACAAGGGTAGAAGAGCAAGAAATGCCCATGCCTAAAGGTCCTCCTGCTGCCTTTTCTTCTCATGCTAAGAAAATAAATAATTCCGGGACTAAATCAAAAGGAAAGGCTGGACCTAAGGGTGGAAGAAAAGGATGATGTTACGTCTGCAATAAAGCAGGTCACTATGCAAGGAGTGCCCTGATAGAAAGGACTCACACCGAGACAATGATAAAAATCCCTTTCATGGAAATCAAAGGGATGGAAAATTCAATAGCAAAGGTAAAAGGAATGCTGGAAATCAAGGAAGAGGACATCCATTCAAGAAGGCTAGAAATTCCAGGTAATATGATCCACTTACAAGATGTATTATATGTACCTGACTTCAAAAAGAACCTGGTGTCCTTCTCAGCAATGGAAGACAAAGACTACAAGGTAACCTTCAGCGATGGCAAGGTATGTACATGGAAAAATGATGTTAAAGATGCCTTTACTCTTGGGTTTCATGTTGATTCATTATATCAAGTCGATGGAAGTCCGCTAGGTGTCATATATTATGACACATTTCTTCAGTCTGAACTTTGGCATCGGAGGTTTGCCCACTTTCATTATAAAGCTCTACCCGGTGTAAGACAAATGGTGACAGGGATGCCCGAATTCTGAGTAAAGAGAGAAGGTGTATGTGTAGGATGTGCTGAAGGAAAGATCAAAAGGGGACCATTCCCCTCAAGCCAAAGCAAGACCTCTGATATATTACTGTTGGTTCACTCAGGCATATCTGAGGCTGGCATTAAGAGGGAGACTACTACACCACATACTCTTGAGTAGAATGGTGTGGCGGAAAGAAGAACCGTACAATTATGGAAGCTGTCTCTATGGGTAGATGATGTAACAATGCGTGATGTGGAGGAACCCATGGATCTTATTTATCCACCTGAGCCTCCCTCTTCTAGGAAGAGGCCTTTATGGCTTAAGGGGATACTTGATGATGCTGAAGGACATGTTGCACCCCGAGGAACCTTCCGTGAAAGTAAGAAACCTAAAAGGTATTAGGGATACCTGCCCATCATGAGCACGATCATACAAAATGAGCCTCCATCATTTTTAGATGCCGTCAAGCATAAAGTATGGAAGGATGCTATGACCAAAGAATATGAGTCTATTATAGAGAATGATGTCTGGGAAGTAGTTCCCAGACCCCAGGACAAGACAATTGTCACTTCTAAATGGCTTTACAAGATAAAGCATGTAGCAGATGAAAGTACGAAAAAGTATAAGGCTCGTTTTGTTGCTCGTGGTTTCTCCCAGAAGGAAGGTATAGACTATGATGTGATATTTGCACCTGTTGCCAGATATACGACCAATCGCTCGATCATAGCCCTTGCGGCTTCACAAGGATGGAACCTACATCAGATGGATGTCAAGACCGTGTTCTTGCATGGTTTGATCAAAGAAGAGGTCTACGTGGAGCAACCCGAAGAATTTGAGATTTATGATCGAAAATCTCATGTATGCAGGTTGGAGAACGCTCTCTATGGGCTAAAGCAAGCACCTCAACATGGTATGAGAGGATCGACAGCTACTTGATGAAGCTAGGATTCACTAGGAGTGAAGCTGATCCTAACCTTTACTTTAAGGTTGAAGATGATAAACCTCTCATACTGGTGTTGTATGTGGATGACCTCTTTCTATAGGTGCAGACCTTCTCATTCTCAAATGTAAGAGGGAGTTGGCTTCTGAATTTGAAATGAAGGACCTAGGACCGATGCACTATTTCCTAGGACTTGAAGTGTGGCAGAACTTAGGGGAAATTTTCCTATCTCAAGCAAAATATGTGGTAAAGATATTGGAAAGATTCGGTATGATGGACTGCAAGCCTGTGATTACCTCGAGGATCTTAACTTTTAGAAGTTATATGGTAGTGATGTCGGACCAGATTTGGGAAATGCCTTTGAGTTTCATAAACTCATTCGCATTGATGTTCTTGGTGAACCTTCGTTCGAACATATGTTTTGCAGTTAGCGTTGTGAGCTCATATTTGGTTGAGCCTCACTGGATTGATGCCAAGAATCTTCTGAGATATCTTCATGGCACAATTACTAATGGGTTAAGATACACTGCCAGAGATGTGAGACTACTTGGATATACTGATGTTGATTGGGCAGGCAGTGTGGTGGACCATAAGAGAACTTCTGGGTGTTGTTTTACCTTGAAATCTGCTTCGATATCTTGGATGAGTAGGAAGTAGAAGTTGGTGCCTTTGAGCACCGTCGAAGTAGAGTATATTGCTGCTAACATGGCCTCCTGTGAGGCAATCTGGTTGCGAAAGCTCTTCAGTGAGTTGTTTGGATTTACATTGGATACCACTGTGATTCTGTGTAACAACCAGAGGTGGATTCGATTATTGAGGAATCCCGTATTCGTTGATTGCTCCAGCAGATAGACATCATCTGGGATATGGTAAGTCGATGAGCAAGGAGGCTCCATCGCATTAAGATGATGTACAGGTCGATACACCTTGTCAAAACCCCAAGGAAATATCTAATTTGTGATTTTCCCAAACAACTTGGAGTCGTCAAGAAACCCTTGTACAAGGGTCCTGCATGTTGCATATATTGAGCTCTGGGAGCTCTGAGGGCTTGTGGTTCTTACTGGAACAACATACGACCACAGGGTGACTCACCCTCCCCTGGTGGTGTGCACTAGAACAAGATGATTCGCTCTCTTGTGGGACAAGATGATTCTCTCTCTTGTGAAACAGGATGATTCGCTCTCTTGTGTAGTAGGATTGATGTGTTCTCTTATGAGGCCTAGATTGATGTGTTCTCCATGGCGATTGTAGCAGGATTGATGTGTTCTCCTGTGAGGCCTAGATTGATGTGTTCTCCATGGCGATTGTAGCAGGATTG
>APFE030952650.1:0-15853 GCA_000404065.3 Pinus taeda | reverse complement strand
TTGCACCAATGTTTCTAATCTAAACTAGAAGCAAATAAAGAGTCTCGAATCCAACCAAAAAAATTCAATTATTGCCATTAAAGAATCCAAACTCCAAAAAAGATGCAGTGCCAAGGAAACTGGATGGTGAATCAGTTGCAGGGAGAAAGGCAGAACTGTACAATTTCAAGAAAATTACATAAAGCTCACAATCAACAGACAAAGAGTTACAAGCTTCAGGATTTGATTCGAAACATAATGTTTCAGTGTCAGTAGATTAACAACCTCTTAGGTATGTTGTATAAATTCTGATTTTCAAAATGAAACAGAGGAGATCCTGGAGCCCAACAAAAAAACTCAATTTTTGTCACCAGAGTCCAAGGGATGGGAAAGATTCAAGTCAAGACTTTAGGCTATCAGTGGTAAGCAAAAAATAAAAATAAAAAACAGATACCTTTGGTGCGGCACAATTCAGTAGGTAGCTGCATCTGTACAATAAAGTCGGCACAATTATATATAAACAAACGGTTAGTCAAACCAGTCTAGTTAAAATGAATTTATTAGGTTCTAATATAAAAATAATGTTGTGTTTTCTAATGTTTTATGGGTTAGAAAGTGAGTGTCTTTGCTGGTTTATTTTCTCTCATGTTTTTTAAACATTTTAAGGACAATTCAGTAGGTACCTTTGATGTCAAGAAGCTCAACGAAGCTTCCTTGCAAATTCCTTAAAAGTGAAGGGTAGTGGAACAACATTGGGATTAGATGTATGCGTCCCCAAATAAAGGGTCGAGGCATTGGAGGTCAATGGGATTTTGTGGATATTTTTTCAATCACCATTACCACCGTTTAAGTGAGACATCAAAGTACGTAATGATAACGAGAACGGAAGAAGCTTGGAAAGTGCATGGGAACGTAAACGCTCTACTTGTGTCCAATTTTTGGTTATCCGCCATTTTTTAAAATATTTAAATAATTTTTTAATTTTGGTATTGACGGTCATTGTGGTAAAATTATAATATATGAAATTAAAATTATATATTTGTTAATCAGTACAACCCTGTGGCAACAAGGAAGATATCCGCTCCAAGCAATTGGTAATTACTTTTTCCTAGAAATCCCTGTGGAGAGTTCGTTATTCATTTGGGTAACTATATCTAGAGAGTTCGTTATTCATTTGGGTAAATATATAAGAGATAGTGATGCATCTCAAGCAATACATCACACTAAAAACTGGATACCCTCTGTATATTCAAAACTTGTTATATGGGGCCATAAAATTGCAGGATAACTAGTTCCTGATGGATTATCACATCTTACCAGTTTCCACCATAATTCTTAACTCGAGATTTAGGGGAGGAGTTGCAGCATATAGTAAAATAAAAAAACACAGGTGGGGGTTTTGGGTGCAACACATTAAAAGCCACAGAATAAAAACAAAGCATTCAAATGGGGGACTATCCTTCAAGAACATATTACAGGGAAAAAAGGCAGCCATAGAACCAACAAAACAAGTAGGAAATTCACCAAGCCCATACATAATGGAGAAACTAAACTACACCCCAGAGCTAAACATAGACACTCCAGAAACAGATGAGCATTGTGCCTTATTGTAATCACAAATCATTATATGTCGATTCAATTGGTTATGGCCAAAACAGTAGAGAATTTTCACTAGAATTTAACTAATTGTTCATTAGATTGTGAAATTCATCTATGCTGTAAAGGTTTCTTTATTGTAAAGTTTCCAACATCTGAGGCTAGAGACACAATCTTACAGGAAGGACCATGGTTCTGGGGTTCGATGGGCCTCTTCACCATTCCTTGTTTTCCAGAGTTCGATGCAAATACCATGGTCATCTCTAGAATGCCAGTTTGGGTTCCGCTGCAAAACTTCCCCTCCATTTTTGGGACAACCTGGTCCTAGCAAGCATAGGAAACAACATTGGGCAGTACATCAAGACTGATACCCAACGAGTGGAGGAAAGGGTCTACACCTTTGCAGTATGTGTAGAAGTAGACCTCAGCGAATCCAAGTGGATCCCCAGACACCAGTGGCATGGAAAAGGCTTAAAATTCAAAGTATTGGAAAGATGATTAACTTGACATCAAATCGAAGTACCCGTCGCCTTGATTCCAACAGTGCGAATCGCACTCCAATCCGAGTTCGGAAGAGGAAGATAGAGGCAATCAAAGTTGGGTTGACTTTTTGCTCACTGGGCAGGGTTAATAAAGACACAATTTGGACTTTTCTGGGGGATGGGATCTAGCCAACTCTGGGAAGATTTCGGGCGAAATTGTCACCTCGTTAAAATGACTCCTTCGGCTTAAAATTGGAATTTTTATTAACGAACATATTGTTTTATTAAACAAAAAAATATAAAAAAAGGGGGGTGGTGGGCCACCAACCCCGCCACCCCAACCATTCAACGTAATATTTATGGAGGGGCGGGCCACGACCTCCTGCTGCTCCCCACATCCCACGGAACCATCGTATTAATTGGAGAGTTTGGGTGGGCCGACGCTTGGGGCACAGACCCAACCCATTCAAAACAAAAGCGAACCACCATTGCTAAGTAAAGCATGGGCTGGCCCTTGGGGCGCAAACCCAGCCTCAACCACCGCCTAAAAAAGTCAGAGCTTGAGGTAGGTGCAACCACCGCCTAAAAAAATCAGAGTTGGAGGTAGGTGCGGTGGGCGGGCCTAGCCCAACCCATATTTTAAATAAAAGGATTTGTTATATTAAAAAAGGAGGAGGCGGGGTTTGACCACCCAACCTCCTCCATCATAACCAAATCCTAGCAACTCAGCCAACAGAATTATTGAGAAGTTTATTAGCATTTTTTTATTATTTAAAACTCAGTTCATTAGTGCACCCAAGCAGAGAGGAGGCAATGCACACAGTTTGAGGCAGATTTTGCAGGAGGGCTGAATTTTCACTTTGTCAGACTTTATATGGTTTCAGCATTTCTTGATGCCACGAACGCAATGGTGCTATCCATTTCTCCATCAGAGTTTTGCATTTTTTAGCCATTTTTCAATATGGAGGTATAAAAATCATTTTTTGTCACTGATTCTTGTACTCTTCTTTCTCATGCCCCTTAATGAATGAAGGCCTCTCCATCGATCGAGCAGGGCCCAGAGACGTAGTCTAAGTCGGACGAACTTCATTATCAGGTCTCGTTGTCTTCTTTCGTGTTTTATGTGTTTCTCCTCTTCTCTCATGTGCACATTAAATTTCTATGTTAAGCTACAATTTGTGCATGTAATTCTTTAACACATCTATAAGCAAAAGATCTTGGATCAAGTGTTATCAGAGCAGGTCTTTTTAGATGTGAATTGCATGTTTGTACACTAACAAGAAACAAGCTCCGAAGAGGCAAAGGGAAACTAAAGTCTTTCGATCCCGAAGCGAGACGTGCACGTCGAAGGAGAAACATGGCAAATGAAGAGGCTCCTCATGAAGAGGAGCGCAATTTCCGCAAAACCTTCTATATAATGGCAGAAAATGTCAGTCAGTTGCTTTTAAGGCTGGATAAAGCAGAAGAGAGAAATCTAGAAGAATAAGGTTCAGTGCATGGAAATGGTGGAGAAGAACCCCCTCCTCCTCCTTCCACGAGTGAAGTTCTTCTTCCTCTCATCACCATCATCATAGAAATTCAAGGGATGCATCTAAGAAACCTTTCTTTAATTAGATGTCAAATTTGATCTTCCCATGTTTAACAATGAAAGTAATGCAGACAAGCTTAATAACTAGATTAGGCAGATTGAAATCTACTATAGGATTCAACAGATCGAAGAGGACAAGGCAAATATTCAACTGGCCTCTCTTGAGCTGAGTATCACCGCTCTCGTTTGGTGGGAGAGAAAATTGTGAAGCAGTAAGAGTGTGGGTAATCTTCTTTCCTCATGGCCTAGTTTCATTTATGTATTAAAGGAATAATTTTATCCCTTGGGTTATAAACAAAAAGCCTTAATGGATTGGCAATACTTAAGACAAGGCAGAGGTCAGGATGTTCAAAGCTTTACAGAGGAATTTAGAAAACAAGAACTTAATTTGGGCATTGCACTTGACTCACCTAAAGTAGTAATTAAGTATATTGGATCATTACATAGTTACCTTAGGCATTCATTATTATTGTTTGGACCAACTACTATTGACTCGGCCAGTGTAAAGGCCATTCATCTTGAGAACAGAGGCAAAAATGAAAGAGATGATCATTTCAAGAAACCACCTTTCAAACCTCAAAATGGCAAACCCAAAGTGAAAGGAAAATGAAAGGAGAAGAGGATGGAATCAACCAAGAAAGATGAAGGAGAAAGACCTTATTGCACTCACTGCAAAAAGGAAGGTCATGATGACGATCATTGTTGGAAACTGTACCCGGAAAAGAGACCAAAGAAGTATGGAGGAAAAGGTAAGCAGAAGACAGTGGCAACTGTGCAGCAAGACCTTGGATCCGATTCTGGAGATGAAGCATTAATTACAGCAGCAGGAACAAAAGGTACTCTTACACCTCATGTTAATTCTGAATCACATGAAGACAATAGTTCAATATATGAGTCTCTTCCTAATAAACAAAAGAGAATTGAGCTATTTCATATTAGAGTTATCATAAATCATACAAAAGTGGAAACTCTATTTGATACCGGATCCCAAGCAAACTTAATTCTAGAGCCCTTGGTAAAGAAGCTAGGCTTGGAAACCAGACCACATCCAAAACCTTACTCACTTGGATGGATACATGATAAAGAAAAACTAAATGTAACTAAGCAGTGTAAGGTTAAATTTGTGATCGCCTCTAAGTTAGTGGATGAGGTAAAACTTGATGTGATACCATTAGATATCTATGGCATGGTGTTAGGGAGTTCATATCTATATGATAGAAAGGCAATCTTCTTCCATCATGAAAACAAATACCAAATCACAAAAGATGGGGTAGAATATATTGTAAGGGCTTATCAAACTAAAATTAATGCCAGCCTTGTAAGTGTAGGACAAATGAAGAGGTTGGTGAATTCCAGTAAGGGTTGCATGCTTATGGTTGTAAGGGGGGAAGATGCAGAATTATCCAAAGCTTTCCAGACTTTATGATGATAGGTTTGATATTCACATATGTTGATTATCATGGTTGATGCTTATCAGATGTGGGATGTTCCTTAGTGATGCTACATGGTTGATATATTGAGGGTTCTTATGGAAAGATCATGTAGTTCTTGATGATGGTGTTATGATCATATATGATGACTATGGTGTTTTCACATACATATGATATGATGTGAATGATTTTGTGTTACTGTTTGGACATGGAAGGTTATGATAAGGCTCTTTCTACTAAGGAAATGAAGCAAGTTGATCTTGATGAGATCAAGAGGATGAGTTGATATCTATATGCGGATTACTTTGTCATAGGTTGATGATATTTACATTATCATATCTTGGGAACTGATGATGGACATATATAGGTTGCTAGTTTGGATGTTGCTGACAAATGCTTATGGTGCAGAGCATATATGGTGTATGATAGTTGCTGATGGCTATCATGGTCTTGTTTAGATATTTGGTCTTTGTTATAAATGTCATATCGTTTGATGTAAAGGTCATGTAAAGGCCCATGATGTAATAATATGTCTCTGTATGTCATAGTTTTTTAATGAGTCCTTTTTGGTCATCTGATGTAATTTGTACCCCCACTATGCATGGGAAGGATGATATAATAATTGCTATATTTCAGTCATGTATAAACAATTGGTATATCCCTACTTGGTTGGGTAGATGAGTCAAATTTGGTATATCCCCACTTGGTTGGAAGATTGATGTATGTATGAGTCATTGGTGATAGGAAGGTCATACTCACATAGTTGAGTTATAGAGTCATGTTATTCTTTTTGGAAGATATTTTACAAACTCTGCATGTGCTCAGGGGGAGCATGGTCGGTTTAGTGCACCTCAGCATGTACAAAGGGTGAGTTTAATCAGAGAATTTAGCATGTGCCTAGGGGGAGCATGATCAATGCTCATATTCAACTGTTTAGATATGGAAGTCTTCATTTTGGTCAACCATTTGCCCTTGATCTCAAAAGGAGAGAATATCTCGGTCCATTTTTTTCCCTTGATGTCAAAGGGAGAGAGTATCTTGGTGTTGCTTGATACATCTAATAGGTTCTATAGCTAGAAGTAATCAATACCAATATGGTTGCCATCAAGTCCAAAGGGGGGTATTGTTGGCATTATGATGCATGTGTTGTACTTGATGGCAACCCACTTGTAGCAGAAAAACTCACTTGTATATGGTAACTAGATGAATCTACGTAACTAGATGAATCTACAGGAGAGTTATTAGATGTGACAGAATGCATGGCAGTTGGGTTTACATATGTGACAAAATGTAGGGCAGTTCAAAGGAATCAGTTCAGAAGTAATGTACAATGGAAAATCACATTATAACAAGTCTATTAAGAGGGAACAAAGTAATGGTACAAAAGAATAGGATGAAGGAACAAAGGACTACAGATGAGAATCAAGAAGTTGAAGAAAAATGACATTTTTAGGTATGTTAAGTTGTATACGCAGGTTCACTATACAAAAATAGCACATGCATGCAGGTTCACTGTACAAAAAGAGCGTATACATATGCACGCACTTTCACAAGAGGAAAAATGCGTATTGGTTGGAAAACAAAGGAAATTTAGGATTAAAGAATACCAAGGGTCAATACCATGGTAATAGCCCACAATATTGAGTGGGGTAATGATTATTTGATCCTGTCTAAGAATACCATAGGTTCTAAGGGTTGTTTTGGTCTGAGGTATTGAGAAAGGCTAAAACTATATAAGAGGAGAAGATCAAAGGGCTAAGTGCACAAGTATTGAATATCTTATGTGTTGAAAAATGGTATCAGAGCGAGGTTTTGTAGAAAAAGTTCTACATGGTATTAGAGCAAAGGTGATCAAAGGAGAGAATAGTATACTGAGAGGAGATTTCAAAGTTTTGAGTTTTGGGCCGAGAGTTTGCAGAGCAGATCTAAAAATTTCTATACAAAATTTTCATAAACAAATAGTAGATTTGGATTCCTTGCAGAAAAATACTCAAATTCAAAAAAAAATTGGTTGAATCAGAGTTCGGATGAGGGAGATATCACTGATTTAAAATCAACTCTTTTTCTAGAAAATTTCGTGACAGTGGGAAAGATGAAACAAATTGGTGTGCTAGCCAAGAACCTATATGCTCTTGAGGTACAAGATGCATGCAAAGCCTCGAGGAGCAAGGAAAATGTTAGATACTTTGTGGGTGAGAGAGAGAGTACATTACCTCTCAACATGCAATGCCAGAAGAAGTCTCAGATAATTGTGGAGGAGCTATAATTGGTGAAGTAGCTTCAGGAGGTTGTGGAGCAGTCACAACTGGGGAAGCTAAGAGGAGACCGAGTGGAGGCATACACTCATGCAGAGACCTCCAGTAGGGGGAAATTTCGAGCCAGGTGGGTAGAGGGATCACATGCATCCATACCTCCAGGTAGGAGGTGGGGCGATGTGGAGTGGTCGTCCCAAGAAGGCTGGAACAGGGGAAAGATCCTTGAGGTACCCAACCTCTTTGATTCGACTTTGCTACAGGAGCCTCGATGAGGAGTATCAGGACTGGCTAAGTGGGTAGAGACAGATGCGGATGGAGCGGTAGAGAGAGCTACAATGCAGGAGTCCCAGGACTGTGTAGAGCTAGCAGGCTGCAATAATGCGAGAGGCACAAGATTGTTGCACCAGTACAGGATGGCACAAAGAGGTGTGCAATGGTGCGAGATGCATGGAGTGTTGCAGCAGCTCAGAGGTCAGAGAGGGAGCACTTGTCAACAGTAGGTAGAGCTTCAACATCAGAGTATGTTTCTAGCCCAACAAAGAGGTCAGTGAGGAGATTTTTTGTTTCGAGAGTTGCTGGAGCAACCACACTTGGTAGAAGTGTTGCATGCAGAACATTCCAAAGGTACAGGATCGGGTTCGAGTTGAAGCCTTTCTTGTTGAGAGGGAGTGTTGAAAATGGCAACAAGAAATGCTAAAAATAACACTACTATAAATAGAAGTTTGGGTACCAGTGCTGGATTGAGCAACAAGGAATGAAAAATGGAAGTGCTAAAAATAGCATTCTATTTTTAGCAATTTAGGATGGATTCCTATTTTAGTCAATCCCTGGACTAAAAATAGGAAGTAAAATTTGAATTTCAACTTAACAGCTATTTGAAAAAAAATTAATTAATTCTCCATGAGTTAATTAGTTGTGAAAAATCAAACATGAAGTCTATGCGAGGACATGCAACGGTTTATCTATTAATTGAGGAATTTATCCATCAGTTAAAGAGATAAGGGTGAGTTCTAATTTGAGTAGTAATTAGTTGGCTCAGTTAACTGAGTCAACTCCAGTTATAATTTATTTAAACAGTCTGTTTAAATTAAGTAAGTTCAGTTAGTTAATGCATGCTTTCATATAACTGTTGCACTTCAGATAATTGAATATTCTCTCATGAATAACTCATGCATGTCAGTTCAAACAGAGATCCAGTTGAGATCAAATAAGGGATAGTGTACTATCAGTTGGATGAATATTTTTCCTATAAAGGAAGCTCATCCATGATGAGGATTTATCTCCAAGATGGCGCAGTTGGATCAGAGGTTAGTGAGTGTGTGAAGAGGCCAATTCACACAAGTGGCTGCACTAGACCCCAAGGAAAATTGTGCAAAGAAATAGGAGGCAAAGGAGAAGGTTTGTGAGAGGCCTTTGACTGTCTATGCGCAATAGAGGGATTATACTAAGAGCTGGTTGGCTTCCAAGATAAGGCTTTGTGTAATTCTGTGACTATTTTCCACTTGTATGATAATACAGATATTGGGGTTTTAGGCTGAGGCTTTCCCCAGGTTATTTCTTTTGTGTTATGTGTGATTGCTTCTCATTCTTAGTTATATGTGTTCTCATTGATTGTGCTCAAATTAATTAAGCTTCTGCAAAGTGTTGTAGAAGTAGATATTGTATTGTGTTTTAGTATATTGCATAATCTGTTGATCTACAGCGGGAATTTCTACATTATGAAGTGTTAGATCAAAAGAAATTATGCATGTTATGCATTTTTTATGCTTTGCTTGATCTGGACTAAGTATGCACCTGAGTGTTTGATGATGGATGAGATCTAATGATGGGTCAGGATCATAATGACTTATCATTATGAGATCTGATAATGGATAGACTAGATTTGGGTGCTAACAAATTTTTTGTGCTTTAAATGTTATTATATGGGTATATCTGAAGAATGGAATAGCTGTGAAGTTATAAGTTTTTATTTGTAGATTTGTACATTGGTTTGCCTTGGTGAAGTCGCTTTTATATGTTGGTCACTTTCAAGAATCGTATGCAAAAGAAAAGCCTATTGTTTAGAGATGACTGATCTATCTAACCAGTGTTGTTGTCTTACTACTGTCTGCCAATGATGTCTTCTTAGATCTGAATGCATAAGGAGATTGAGTATGATTGATTGATTGATTAAGTGAGAAGGGTGATCTTTGTTGTTGTCTATTTAGATATTTGTAATTTGACAGTAGATCTTCAGATTGTTACTGGTTGGTACAGTTGTGGTTTAGAGGTTTTATGATTCAGTATCTTTAGAGGTATACGCAGGTTGGGCTAAAGGATGTAGCGTATACATGCAGGTTGGCTTCATTGAAGGAGCGTATACATTCTGACACATGACTTTTGATGTTACAGTTGGTTTTGGTTCTTAATGCAATGTTCTAGGTTCAGATCTGTGTATTGGCTATAATGATCTATCTATTCCGGTTGATTGGTTGAATTTTATTAAGTTTGAATGAATGGTTGATTCAATTGTGATTGTTTGATTCTATATGTCAGAGGTTTCACTGAATGATTGATTCCATTGTGTGAGAGGTTCGGTGATTGTTTGTTTTAGTATGTTAGAGGATTTAGTGTTTGATTCATTAAGTTATGGTTGATTCAGAGATTGATGATTGGGTTTCAGTTATATCAGAGATTGATGATTGAGTTTCAATGATTGGTTGATGCAGATGCATTTGATGGATGTATTGCAGTGGTGATCGATTTTCAGCTTCAATGTTACTGATGGGTCCAGTGTGAAAATTTGATGAAACGAGGCCTTCATATTGTGTTGTTGTGTACCAGGAGCATCCAGTCTAAAAATTAATGAAACGTGGTCCCTGGAAGAAGAGAGAAGCTCGTAGCCTTCTGTAGGTTGGTACCTAAGTACTGGTAAACACATTGGCTAGTACAAGAGCTAGGGGGTTGTAGCTCCCTTCCATTAGAAGCTGGAAAACGAGAGAAGGTTGTAGCCTTCTGCAGGTGGGTGCCTACGTACTGGTATGAGTTTGCACCAATACAAGATTGTAAATAGATTATTCTTTATATTAAAAGAAGACAAAGACAAAAACAACAGGTGGTTTTTCTCTTGCATTGGGTTTCCACCTTAAATCTTGGTGTTCATGTGTGTTGCTTATGTGTGATGGTTTATTCTGTTATTACTACACATGGTTACTATTTAATGTTTAATAAAGTACTAATGCACTGATTAAAGATCAACATATGATGAATTAATTGAATCATAAGTTCACTGGATATATGTTGGTTCCCTTAATAATAGTTGTGTGCACACGCGAGTTCCCTTCACTGAAGTAGCATATATAAATCTGATTATGGAAATGAAAAAGTTATTGATTTGTAAATACTAATTCACCCCTCCCCCCCCCCCCACCTCAAGTATTATTCCCAACATCACCTATGCCATTCATAGCAAGTGTGATTTTTGGTGCTTTAATGGATGGACCTAGAACTATGAACATGCTCACCCCCCCCGCCCACAAGTATTATTCCCAACACCTATGTCATTCATAGCAAGTGTGATTATTGGTGCTTTATGGATGGACCTAGAACTATGAACATGCACCCCCCCTCCCAATCAACAGGAGAAAAACACATTGTCCCATATGTTTTTACAAAGGATTTTAGTGTTGTAAGCTTGAGATTTTTTTTTTGAAAAACCATCTAGTGCAACCTATGCCATTCATAGTCGAGGTTTCAACAAGTGTTTCCTATAACTAAAAAATTTGAGCCATTAGAGATTTTAGCATAGGTTTTATTTTCAAATTGTTGTTATTGATAACACTTGAGAATTTTTAATTATCATTATTGATGTGAACATTCATGGAAGATGATCAGTAAATGAACTGCCCCACTCAATTCTAGTTAGAAGTTCTTGATTTGTAAGTGTTCCATTATTTCCCATAATGAATTATTGAGAGTTGAAAGTTTAGTGAATGTGTGTGGAGAGAATTGTTTAGCCAAGGTGATAAAAAAAGTATTTGTCCAGTTAATGGACTTAGTATGTTGCATCGTAAAAATAAATAAGAAAAACAAATATGAAAAAATAAAATGACCAAGAAAAAATGACACGTTGAATAATGAATCAAGTATACCTTTATTAAGACAATGGTAACATAAAATGATGTTTTAAAACACTAAGAAGAAGCAACAAGCAGTGGGATCTTCCTCCTCCTTAGGAGGGCCCCTGATGATTCTCAGTCTCTCTCTAGCCCCCCACACACACATGTAAAATGAAATAATTCTCAAGAAGGTCGAACTCAATAATTAAAGTACAATCATAAAAATACCTATGAACTCTGATGAAAACTTTGGAAATGCATACCTATGGATTGTTTTATAATTGAATTGTGGAGGAGGTTCATTCCTGTTGGACTTGACAATTTTTTGCTCACATAAGGAAAAATGATCTCTATGTTTCTTCATGATTTACATGCACCAAAGACAAAATGGAATAGAGCCTTTTGGAACTTAGATTTGAAGCAATGTGGACATATTTTCCTGAATCAATTATGTCGTTTTGAATGAGTTTACTAACTTTCATGTCTTTGAAGGATAATGTGAAAATTGTGTCGGTTTTATGGAGAAAACTTGTGCAATTGCATGAGTTTTATGAAGGAAACTAGCACAAATATACAAAATCTAATGTTCCATAATTTTTCAGCACTTAATTTGGTGGGTATATTAATGCCACAATTCACCTTAATGATGTTGGTTTCATTAATCACTTGTATCTTGATATGAGATAGTTTTACGTGATAATATTCCCCCCTCATGTGTAAGGTTAGGAGCAAATATATAGCCAAAATACGTCATCATGATATTGGAGAGAGAGAGTGAACCAAGGATATATTGGGAGAAAGGAGAAGAAACCACCTACAAAACCATAATATTCTTAGCAAATTTATTGATTTATATAATGAGGAAGGAATCACCCATAATCATGATATTAAAAAAATGATTTACAATAATAGATAAAAGGCTAAAGTGGTTGATTCGGTCATAACATAATCTCAAAACATGATTGATGACGTTGTAGTTGGAAAATCAGTGATGTAGATATCTACATTATCCTTATGGGCATAGATAATAGTAAAGAAATTCTATGAGAGAAACAATCTCTGGAACCTAAATTGAACATTGCCAAAAAATTGTTACAATATGATGAAATCGTCGATCCTCATACCCTAATTGTAATAATTTTCAATGAGTGACATGTAAGGAATTGCGACCAAGGTGATTTGTGCAATACAACTATCAAACAACATCCATAAATGTCTAACATGGACTAATATTAAATCAATACCCAGGTTAATCCTTACTTGACAAATATGATTATCGTGTGTTGCATCTTAGCACGAATTAAGAATTTTACTTGAAGATTCACCTATTAATATTATGGTTGGTAGTAATAGAGCCAAAGATTGCAATTGAACAAATATTTTAAAAAACACGGATATCGTTTGACTTACTTATTAAATCCAATAATGATAACTTTCATGGATGTTCGTCTTTCTCTAGGCTTGCAAATCAAACATGTTCATTCTATATGCCAATGCACATTGCTCTGGATCAAAATTCTTTGATATAAGCGGATGTAAGAAATTAAGATAGGTTGCTTATACAATATAATTAAACCATTTGGTCATCATAAATCATAAATTTAAAATGGAGGCTTAAACTTGCAAATAGAATTTAACAAACTCAAAAGTAATATAATCCATGAAAAAACAACATTAACACAACATAATCACAAGTTATGAACACCTACATTTCTAGGAAGTATCTACTATCTGATTTTGAAAAAGGGACACTCCACCTAACCATAGTCTCCCTATTGCACCAACTCTCACTGTAACAAAGATCAACCCTTAAGCTAAAACTATAAATCCGCAAAGGTGATTTAACTATGGTTGACGTAAGCTTTCTTTATATAGTCCAATTCCATTATTCACAATCACTTTTTCACCTACAACAACCCCAATCCATATCACTCTTTCACATTAGCTTTTAATCCAATTAATGGGATCGGTTTCACAAATCAACATTCCATGAGGCTCATGCAATTTCTTTCACAGCTCCAACATACGATGGCCAACAATTTTCACTGTTATAATTCCAAGTCTTTTGACTTGTAGATAATTTTCACAATGATAGCAATTATCATTACAGATAGTCTTCATTATATTCATAAATATTGCACTATAACTCAACATAATTTCTACATTAATTATATGGCTGCCTATATAGTCAATCTGTTGTGTCCTTAAGTGAATATACTCTATATTGTATCTATAATGACCTTAGTCTACAAAAATTAATTACTTTATCCAAGCAATTCTCCAAACCTAAAGGTTCCTTTTAAATAATATAATTCATATTTATAATTTAAATAGTCAATTAAATCACATAATATATCATGTCTTCTTACTTCTATGCTACTCTTTCCTATGCTACAACCTTACATCGTTTCCTTTGCAACATTTGGTGCAATTGCTAGTTTATGTTTAAATTTGAAAAATATGTGGGTCTCATTCAAAGCATGTCTATCAATATAATGAATATACAAAAGGACCATATCAATATCAAGAAACCTTAAATTTAAAGGTAGTAATGTTTAAATATTTTGATATTAATAGAATAAAGAAAATAATAACCTATCTAACACTTTCTACCCATAATGGGTAAGTTAAATTATAAAATAAATTCATAAATTTATAAACATAAAATACTTAAATCATGTAAACATAGGATACTGATTTGTTATAATATTCACATCCAACAAAAACATGTTGAATGTTACTTGTTTCAAGTTTCAAGCTATGACATGAAACCTAGTTTGAGCCACACCCTGTCCTAATCATGGTATAAGAAAACTTCTCATATTCAAAATTCAACATTCAATAACATGCATCTAAGTTTAGTGAGTTACCATAGATATATATCTTGAATTCATATCCTTATAAAATAAAATCCACAAGTCTAAATAACTTTTCAACCATTGATTATATTGAAATTTTAAGGCAAAACAAGTTTTTGAAGTATTTTTTGAAATCTCAGAAGGACATAACAACACTACATTTCCCTAACTCTCCTTTTATTTATAAAATATAGAGGCAGTTAGAACTATTCAAAACATAGAAAAAGGTTTATGGCATGTATGCCATCTGTAGATACATAATTCCCTTGATATATTCATCCACCCAATTAGTCCAGATAAAAAAAATATGTACATGTCAATCCACACTTTATATAATAAGTATGGTCGAATATATATCGTTTTACACTAATATGGCCAGGTGGTTTAAACAAGTTTGTATTTTTTATGTCCTTTACACATTCTCCTATGGACTAGTTTCAACACTTCATCTATCATAATCATTGGAAATGAAACTACTATAATACACACCATTCACTTAAAGTCAAGGGTAGGATGCCAAATATATTGGCCAGAAATGGAACATAAAGGATCAGAAAGTGAAGTCCAAATGAAATAGACATTGCAACCAATAGCCAAGGATTAGTCCAAGGTAGCATAGTGAGCAAACTATTATGCTCTGATAGAGAATTTAATGTGTTGAACATTTCAATGGACACCAATACGGAGAGGGAAAGGGTTGTAGCTTTTACTTTTCCAGTTGAAAAATAATCGCAAGGATTTGAAAATGAGAGAGTTTTCCCACTGATGGAAAATGGTGAAACCTCGAAACCCTCCCAAGATGGGCACTCTCCCCAAGACTTGAGCTGCGAAAAGGTTACCAATGTGTGGCCATCCGTAGAGAATTGTATCCCTAGAAATGAATCATGTGTGTACCACAGAGAAAAAACACTTACTGTTGCAATTCCAACATATAAACCAATAATCTGCAGTTGAAAGAGAGGGAAAAACATTAAAGATGATGATTAAAGAATAAAAAACATAATTTTGAGATTTTAAGAAAAAAAATAACCAAATGTATAAAAGGATGAATACCATGTAATGGAAAAACAACCATGCACTAATTAGGGCATCATTTCTTTTACGAGGTGGTTTTTGCATTATATCTTTGTCAGCGGGATTAAATCCAAGAGCTGTTGCTGGAGGAACATCTGTGAAACGACCCGGCTAAAACAGTAAAATGCCCCAACTACAACTATATCTATATCAAACACATTTTTTTTTTTTTTTTTTTACACAACAATTACAATCGGAAAACAACACATTGAGATTTCAAATCAATCAACACACATATCACTGATGCTCATTCTAGGAACATAATGCCACATTTATATACTTTTAATCTAAGGTAAAGTAATAACAAAATACACATGTACCGTACACCGGAGAGGCGAGACTCCGCTGGCTCTGTTATCGCTGGTATTTCCTCATTGCTGGTCACTTCTGCGAGTGTATGATGACGCGCTTGATCCGAATCAAGACCCACCGGTTTACCTCCCAGCCTACTCCTTGGGTACTCTTCTTCCCTGCGGACCCCCGAGCTGCAATGG
>APFE030952648.1:7610-24076 GCA_000404065.3 Pinus taeda | reverse complement strand
GCTGTAGAGGGGCCGAGGTGTGCCAAGAGGCACGTTTTTCAAAGCTGTCCCGATGATGTTTTCCGAGTACACATCCGGAACAAACACCATCTCTGCAAGATACCATGGGAAGACCTGTCACCATATTTTCTTTACATAGGTTCTGAAGAGAGCGATAGTTAAGTGACCAAATCGCTCATGCCAAAGTTTGCTCACTTCATCATTATGAGCAACAAATACTGAGGGAAGATTTGATGACCCAAAGTTGTGAAACTTATACAACCTTGTGGAATCATCAACAATGCCAGTGGCTAAAATCTATCTAGGATCCTTTAGGTCCTTAATTACAACATCGTGAGGTGAAAATTCAACGATTGTACCTTCACCTGAATGAGTTATCTGATAAACAGATAGAAGGTTGGAGGATAAGGTTGAAACACATAATACATCATTAAATTGACCATTGTCTATATGAACAGTTCCAATCCCTACAACACTAAGAGATCTATTATCACCAACATATATATTTTTGGTGTTACAATCATTTAAAGAAGAAAACATGGCTTTATTTGGCCATGTGATAAGAAGCTCCAAAATCAATGAGCCATTCATGAGAATGAGAGGAAGAAGAGACATTTAATGCATAGCCAGACCGAGATGCTTGACAACCACATGCATAAAGTGCCATTCCTGAAGATGAATTTGAAGAGTGATCCAAATGGATGTTATGCTTCTTCATTGGCTTCCAAGGCTTCCATCTTCTTAAAGCATTTAGATTCTAAGTGGCCATCTCGATTAAAAAAGTTGCAATGTCTATCAGTCTTCTTGCCTTTGTTTTTATTTGCCTTATCATTCTGGTGAAATGATTTTTCATTTTGAGGCTGAAATTGCTTAGGACCCTTGTTTGGTTTAGGACCATTCTTTTTAGGATATGACTTCTTAGGATTCTTTGAGTTTGGTTGCAGCTGGGCGATTAACGCTCTCTTAGAAGAGTTTCCAAGATTAAGAAGACGAAGGTGTAAGAGTTTTTCTTGTTATCTTATTAAAGAATCACAAAAAGCATCAAAGGAAGGGGGCTTGTAGTCATGTCCTTGAGAAATGAAGGATTCTCTTGTAGAATGGAAGGTCGAAACAAACACAGAGTAGGCTGGTCCCCACTTAGTAAGAATGCAATAGATAAGGGCACTGTCTTCTTTCTTAACTTTAACACCTTCCAAGAGAAGTCTAATGGTCTTGAACTTGGACAAGAAATCTTCAATGCAAGGAAAATCATTGGGGTTTAATGTAAGCAACTCATTTTCAAGCTGATGGGCTCTAAGTTCATTTTTTATTCCAAAAACTTTAGTAAGCTGCTCCATTGCTTTATCAGGAGTATCAAGTTCAGCAATATGGAATCTAAGATCGGGAGAGATAGACATCCCTATCAACCCACGTGCTTGATCTTGCCTATTTTCCCATTTGGCTGCTTTCTCTTCATCTTTTGGCTTGGTCTCTTGGCCGATTCGGTAAAGACCTTTACTTCTAAGTAAATCCACAATGTAGGACCACCATTGGAAGTAGTTAGTGCTGTCAAGGATAACTTTGCATGAACTTTCCATTTTTTACATAAACTGAAGCTATATATGCTGAAACTAAGTGTTCCAATGGAAAGAGCTCGAAAACTTAGGCTGGTTCAAAAAAAACGGTTCTGAAAACGGCTTCCGGATGAAGAAGTTATGACCTTTTTAAAAAACGTTGATGAAGATGCCAGCAAAGTGCGAGAATGTGCGGAAATGAAAAAAAACGCTCATTTTCCAACAAAAAGGAGATTTGAACCCAAGACCTCTACTCTCTTAAATTAGCTTTGAACCAAGTGAGCTATACAAAAAGAAAGAGAGAGAGAGAGAGAGAGAGAGAGAGGCGGGGGCTTTGTTTTCTTTTAGTACGGATGCTTTGGATTGCGTACTTGCTTGAGAAAGCTCTTTTTCTCCCTACAAAACAAAAACACAAAACCCAACACGGACATGCAAAAAAAACAAGCCTTACAGCTTAATGTTAGCTTTACCCGGAAACTAAATATTTTCCTCAATGTTTCTGATTTTCCGAGAATTCACTAAGGTGCAGGGAAAAGAGCATATGCATGAGAAAAATTCTTCCTTTCTGTTTTTGATTTGCCCAGATCGCACAAAGTCGCAAGGCAAAGAGAATACGCAGAAATGAAGGTATAGATCCGGTAAAAAAATAGCTAAATAAACCGAAACCAAAATAAACAGAGAGAAAATAACAGTAAACTGCAAATAAACACTGTATACCTCCAGATCTAAAAATGACGCAGCTAGGGCTACCGAAAACCTTTTCGCGTGAAACGAAAGGGGTTCCACACTGGAACAGATGCTCCCAACACAACAGAGCAGTCGTCTCGGCCCGAAAGCAATCAGAAACAATAGATCTAGGAGATGGCAGTCGCATGCAGTTCTAATGGCTTCAAATTTGGATCAACAACGGACGCGGCCCTCAAATAGCTCTGATACCATGTAGGAATTTACAGGGTAAGTTCCTCAGACAGAACACCAAAAGGACACCGCTCACAAACAGATCACAGATCAATACACCAGTATTTTGACGTGGTTAAAACCCTCAGAGAGGGAAACAGTCCACGGCCTGCGCCAACGTGGCTACTACAGGCAATTTATTAATAAAAGAATGAAAATTTACATAAGCTTCTCTCATGCACGGTTAACCTACAAATGACCCTCTATGCGCTTTAAATAGAATTCATGGACCAATCGGGTGTCAAGCCACTGATCAAGTGTCGGTAATACCAAGGAGAGAATGAACCGTCAGATCACTACATATCGTGACCGTCGGATTGTAAGTTACAAAATGTACAACGGTAAAGAAACAAACTTTACCTAACTCTATACCTAACTCTCTACTAGACCAAGTTGAACTTAACTATTTCCTATGTGTCGGAATATCCTAACAAAACGTACATTGGATTTGTTGATGGTGCTTGTCGTAGTACACAGAATATCTCCTTATAGCTTTGCTCAAAATTCAAGTGTAGACACTCATTGGATGCGGAATTAAATTCCACATCCAACGTGTACCCATTATGCATACTTTTGAGAAGATCCACATTGATAAAAAAAATGAAGATACATTAAAAAACTGTGTTCAACGCACTTTTTAAATGTATCTTGAATTTTAATGTATATTTCCAAGACTGCATGTTATTTGTTGTCCTGGTAATGGAATGTAGATTTTGTGTACATCCCCAAGATATGTCGTTTACATATGTCCTGCTGCTCAAGTGCTCCTTTGGGGAGGCCTATGGTTATTTGTTGCATAATCTTCATGGCGCCATGATGCAAATGACCAAGTCTTTTGTGCCAAAGTTCACCAACATCACGACTCTACACCTTCTCTGCCTTAGTGCTTAATGCAACATAGTCTTCTACACCTAAATTATACATGTTCTTTACACGAACCCCAATCTCCTTCACCTATCCCCTCGCTATGTGTCTCAAGAATTATTTTCCTTTGTTGAAGATCACATCATAATCACAATCTTTCAAAACAACAACAAACATGATATTTCTCTTTAGGCCCATAATGAACATGACATCCTTGAGCCTGAGACAGGAGATCGAATACTTCTGAAAGGTGATTGTACTGAACTTGATCGCACTATACCTTTCTTCTTCCCCCATCTCGATTTGCATCTCCAAATATTTCTCCTCTAGTTCACTGAAAAACTATACATTACCACATGCTCCCCATCATTGTGTTGTCCATGCATGCATTGAGGGTAAATTCAAGCTCAAACTATGAAGCCAAGGCCTCACCTACTACTCCTCCTGAGGTCTTCTTGCTTACCATTTTATGTGAACACCTCATGGCATAGTGCCCAAATTCATGACAATGAAAGCATTTAATTTTCGACAAATATTTCTTCTTGCCTCTTTGTCTAGACTCTGGCTTGGATTATGATTTATTCCCTTTTACCTTCTTTCCCTTTCCAACCAATGCAATTTTTACTTTATCCTCTCCCTTGGATTTAGTCCCACATCTCGTATTCCACTTTATTTCCTCCTATACTAAATTGCACCATAAGAATTCCCAATTCGGTAGTTTCGGCCTCTTGTTTACCGAATATTGGTAGCTATGCCAACTCCTGGGAAGGCTTAGAAGGGTTAGGTGTACCAAGTCATCTTTTGCAACATTAACACCAACCCCGCCAAGTTCAGATACTAAAAAATAGTGTCATTCTTTTGCATCTTGATATTTCAAAGTTTATCCTTGAGTGTCATATTCCTCTAGTCACTATTACTCTTGAACAATTATGTCATTGCTTTCTACATTGCGAACGAAGTTTCTTTCCCGTGGAGGTTTGAGACAATGTGATCCCGCACTCCCTCCAATATTATTCTCCTCACCTTGGATACATCTTTATTCCATTGAGCAAGGTTATGGGCATCATATGCCTGTGGATTTGCAACATTTGTCTTGACGTATTCTAGCAATTTGTTGTCATCTAATACTGCCTCCATGTGATCCTTCCATGTAATGAAATTAGAGCTCCCTTCCAAGACATACTCTAGCCTCAGCCCGTTGAAGGTCATGTTTCCAACTCTGTAGAGATCTTGCGACACCAAACTGTAAATTTGATTCTCCAAGAAACAACTTTGAAATTCCTAATCTAATGTGAATCATCCTCTGATACCATGTATAAATTATCGTGTAGATTTGCAACTTTTCAAGAAATTTTAATCAAAATCAAAAGACACATACCTACTCTACTACTCTATGGAATTCAATTCAAAATTTAGAACATCAATGACAAACATGTAATGAGAAATAACACACATGGACACAATATTTTTCCACAGGAAAGAAATCTGCTAAAAACCCCTTATGCCTACCTGCATTTCTCTAATGAATAGAGATGTATTACAATTGATTTGCTCAACTAAGCATAACCTGCAAGTGAATAAACTATCTCTTTGCTCATTGTGAATCTCTGACCCAAACTTAGTCAAATTTTCCTCTGCTTAAGCCCCTATTTCCTTGCGCAATTCCCGAGAGATTATGTCCCTATTATTTAGGAATTTCCTCCAAAATGATTACGCAATTCCCAAGGTTGATCATCTAACTGCATGCAACACTTGTTGATCCAGGTGGATATTTGTGGCCACCTACCTATTCCACCTAGACCCCCTAGTCAGTTTCATATGTTTCCTTGTTCATTTCAGCATTTACTATTGTTAGTAGTTTTTCGGGTCCTAAACAACGTTTTTTTGGGGTCCACGGAAGGCCCATAACCATGGGCAAGGACTTGCGATGAAACCTTTAGTACTCTGAGAGACCTTTCCAACAACGTATCATACGTGCCAAACAAAATAATATGACCAAGTTATGACCCCATGAAGTTGGCTGCCCAACTAATCCCAACGAGTCCCACAAACTCTTGGTGTTACATCTCTTGGGATTAGGGTTTTGGTTGTTTAGGGTTTTCTCATGTTTTCCAATAATAAATAGGCCCTCGACCCTCATTGTAACACAGTTCAGAGGCGTGTAGCTGCCACATCTCTTCTCAGAAATAAGTTACCATTGCATGAGTTATGTTATTTATATTTTGTTTGTAAGCATAGTTCAACATTTTTCTATTAATGAAATGAAGTGTTTTTCTACTGCATCTTTGTGTTTATGATTATATTTGTAAGTTGTTGTGTTCTTGTTTAAGTTCAAATAACATGTTCACTCAAGACTAGTTTACAACTAATGTTGTTTGCCTTAGAGTCTCCATCACAACTAGTGAACTAGAATTCTTTACATGCACTAGGTATTTTGGGTTGATTGATCAATTCGCTGAATGATCACTGAGTTTTACTGAAGTCCCACTACACAACTGACCTTCCACTAGTTCCTCAAACAACTAGAACAAGTTTAATTGAAAACAACTTGAAATAATTGACCTTGATTGCTATAAATTAGCAATCACACATGCCTAATTGAACTCTAACTCCTCTACTCAAATTTACTGAGCTCACTTAATAACAAGAACCATGTCACCTCAGTTAATTGCATCCAAGTTGTCCGTTGATGTGGAAATTTGATCGTTTCTCAATTTAACGAAGGAAAAATCAAATTGAGAATTTCTGTTTGCATTTTTTCAACAGAAAATTCATGGAAATTGTCGATGTAGTGCTGAATGGGAAGTATGTTAATTTACAAGAAAAATTCAAAGAAATGGTTAAGCCAATGTTGGAGGTTTGAAGTAGATATTCTGATTACCAATGAAGAGATTGAGACAAAGAATGTATTGCATGCCAAAAATGAAGATGAGGAAGAAAATTAAGTATATGTAGACACAAGTGATCATAATTTTAATCTTGGTGGAAATGCAAATGATTATGATGATGCTTTGTCACCTTAACTTGTTAGCTTCTCATCTAAAATTTTGTCATATATATGTTGTAGTTTATTATTGAATTTAAAAAATATATAAGTATAGTTTTTCTTATTCACTGTTGTCTTAGTGATAAATTTCATATCTTATTTTCATAATTCTGCTAGTACAGTATATAAAAAACTTGAGATGTTGACTCTTGATTTGAAGTGCATTTCACTTATTGTTAAGGGCTAAACATAAACCCGTTTGATCATCCTACTATGTGTTAGAATTTTGGATCAATTAGTCAATTAAATTCTAAGTATTGTCATCATTTAAACATTACTGATTTGAGTACAAAATCTCTGTTTGTATTTCACTTATTTCCTACTACTTTATTGTTGATTTACTATAATTAATGTTGAAAATGCAACATGAAATTCCTAATTTAATTTTCCCTTGAATTAAATTAGGAGAAATAAAAATTCCACATCACTAGACACCTTGAATGAGTTACTTGAGTTGTTATCATTGAGTTAGCTTAGTTAATTTGACTTGGGGATATCAATTTGAGTTTTGAATAGTGATTCCTAAATTCTGGGAGCTTAGGTTGAGTTAATTTTCAGATGTAACAATTTAATTCAGTTAAATTGAGTTGTGGGACGTATAGCAGTGAGGTGCGTCTTCAATGTTTAATCAGTTAATTCATCAGTCAACTTAAGTTAACTCATTTATGCATGAAATTAAATTTACCCATTTGAGATTCAATTTCAAGGGCAATGCTCTATCAGTTGTATAATTTTCCAAGTTGTACAGGTGGTGCATGTAGTCAAAGTAAGGCCTAAAGGAATTGCACAATTTTCAATGAGTAATTTCCCTAATTAATAGGGGCTAATTCCTCATCAAACAATGCAAGGAAATCTGAGCTTGGGAAGGCTTGAAATTGGCTAAGTGTTGATCAAAGTTAGTCAGTCAGGCAGAGGATAGTAGATACATGTGTAGGTTATGCTCAAGCTTGAGCAAGCATATTTTATTCATCTAGATTATTTGATTAACACAATACAGATAGGAAGGGGTTTTAAGCAACTTCTTTCCCCTAGATAAATCTCTATGTATGTGTGTTAAATCATGATGCAAGTTTGTGATATGTGTTCTCGACTATGAATTTTCTTCCGCAGATGAGTAGAGTAGATTTGAGTCTTATGTTTTAGTACATTACATGAGAATTTTTTAATCTACTTTAAAGTTATACATGGTATCAGAGCAGGATTCATGGTAGATAAGAGAATTTGAAGTTGTCTTTGCAGGTGGACCAAATTTGCAGGATCAATTCTTCAGAGCTAGAAGGATGGAATTCTATGGTCTAAGGCTTGAGTATGCCCTTGAGGGTAGCTTGAATTATATTGCTTGGAAGGACCTCATGGAGTTTGTCCTAGAAGATAATGGGTTGAAGGAATTCATTGATAATGATATGCCATGACTAACAACAGTTGATGCTTATAATCTAGCAGTTTGGAAGAAAAGTGTAGCTAAGGCAAGGAGGATCATATTGGAGGGATTACGACACCATATTGTCTTTGATCTCCATGAGAAAGAAACTTTGTATGCAATATGGAAATCATTGATATATTTTTTCCAGAGCAATAGTGACCACATGAATTTGGCACTTAAGGAAAAGCTTCGAAATATCAAAAAGTAGAAGGGTGACACGATATCATAGTGACCGAGCAACTGCACACATTGTCATGATGAACTTGGGAGTGTTGGTGTTACTATTTTAGAAGATGATATGGTAATCCTAGCACTTCTAGTCCTTCCCAAGGGCTGACACAGCTACAAGGATTCGGTAAATGGGAAGGAGAAGCTACCAAATTGGGAAAGATTTTGGTCTTATTTGGTACAGGAGGAGTTCAGGTAGAACACCAAAGACGAGACCACATCTAAGGGTGAGGAAGAAGAAAATTATGCCTTGGATGGAAAGGAAAAGAAAGGGAAGAAATTCCAATCCAAATGATATTCAAATCCAGGGGTCAAGAATAAATACTTTTCCAAAATTAAGTGCCTTCACCATCAGGAATTGGGACATTATTCCACAAATTGTCCATAAAAGAAGGCAGGAAAGAATCCATGAGGAGGATGAAAATGTGAAGCTTTGGCTTCACAATTCAAGTTGTACATCACCCTCATTGAATGCATGACAAGAACAATGATGGGTAGTGTGTGGTATTTGGATAGCGGTGCCTCATTCCATATATAGGAAACCTAGAATTTTCCAATGACTTGGAGGAGAAATACCTCTAGATGCACATCGATATGGGAGATGATGGGAGGTATAGCACAATCGATATTGGTACAATTGATTTTTAGAGGGAGCCTGGCTCCACTCTCAGTCTTAAGGATGTGATGTTTGTTCTGGGTGTAAAGAAGAATTTCGTTTATGTCATGGTGTTGGAAGACCGTGGCTACGATGTGATATTAAATAAAGGAAATGCATTCCTAAAGCACATCTCCACAGGGAAAAAAATGCAGATCAGGGATCAGGTGAAGAAACTCTACAATTTGAATGTGGAAGAATGTTTTGCTTTGAGCACAAAGGAAGAGAAGGTGTAAAGCCAAGATGTAGATGAATTATCGCAAACAAGGCTTGTCGATTTGCATCATGGAGCTTTGATGATCATGTAGTAGATCACCACAGTCCTCCCCATTGAAGCACTAGAGAATAAAAATACATGTAAAGGGTGTACCTTGGGGAAGTACACAAAATCCACCTTCAATGATCAGGATAGCATGACGCATGTAATCCTTGAAAGGGTCCACTCTAACTTGTGCATACATTTATCTAGAGCCTCCACAACCAAGCATAGGTATCATGTTATAATTGTAGATGATTTCTGAAAAAAGTGATGGGTTTTCTTCATGTAGAAGAAAGATGAGACATTCTCCAAGTTTGTTGAATTTAAAGCACTTGTTGAAAAAAAAACTGGAAGGAAAGTGAAGGCTCTTAGGAGCAATAACGATGGTGAAAATGTGCTGAATGAGTTTAAAAACTTATGTACAAAGAAAGGAATTCAACAGGAGTTAACAACACCTGATAATCCACAGCATAATGGGGTGGATCGGAGGAAGAACAAATGTATTGTGGGAGAAGAAAGGGAGATGTTTCATGACCAAGGCCTACCACTACACTTGTGGGCTGAAGCATGCAACACAACAATCTATTTGTAAAACAGGAGTCATCATCATATTCTTGGGATGAGTACACCAGAAGAAGATTTTCCAGGGAAGAAACTAGATGTGTCACACTTTAGGATATTTGGTTGATTAGTTTATTGTCATGTTTCCAAGGAATCAAGGAAAAATATAGGGCTGACATTAGATTTTTCCATATTTATGGGGTACATTGATACACTTCACAACTATCATATGTACTTTCCATCTCTCAGGATGATAGTTGTTCATAGAGATGTTAAGTTCAATGAGGAGAAGGCAATGAGGTGTTCCCTTGAGAGGGAGCTTCAGTTGCGTTCAAATGAGGAGATTTTGGCTCTAAAGTAAGAACCTTAGGATCTTGTAGAGCATCCACCTGTAGAGGAGCAGAGAGTGAATACATCCATTCAAGCAAGGAAATCTAGGAAAGGAAGGAAGTGAACCAAGGAAGGTAAAATATTATTGCATGATCCTAAAGAGAATGTGGGACCACGCACATCACAACATAGGTAGAGGAAGTAACCAGATCCATACACAAGCTACATGGCTCTCATGAGTGAGCTAGTACTGATAGAACCATCCTCATTCGAGGAAGTAGTGTAACAACTAGTATGGTTGATTCCATGGTAGAGGAATATGATTCCATAGTTAGAAAAATGTTTTGGAAATGGTCCCAAGACTAGAGGACAAATGAGTGGTGGGTACGATATGGATCTACAAGGTGAAGCAAGAAGTAGTTGGAAGAATTGAGAAACACAAGGCCCAATTTGTGTCTAAGGGGTTGTCACAAATGGATGGAATTGAATACAAGGATACCTTTGCTCCAGTAGCAAGGTATTGTTCTATTAGATCATTTCTAGCACTTGCAGTGCAAATGGGATGGAAGATTCATAAGATTGAAGTGAAAACAACATTCCTCAATGGAGTGATTGAGGAGGAGGTGTACATTGAACGAATGAAAGGATGTGAGTCCTTCGACAGATATTTTCATGTCTTCATAATCAAGTAAGCTTTGTATGGATTGAAAAAAGCCCCTCATGCATGGTACACCATGATCAACAACAATTTCACCAGATTGGGCTTCACCAAACGTGAAGCAGTTGAAATCCTTTACCATTTTTTTGTTGAAGGTAAATTATTGATTATAGTATTATATGTTAATGATTCAATTTTTACCGGTGATGAGAAATTTATTAGTTCTTTCAAAGAGGATCTTGTAAGAGAATTCAAGATGAAGGACATGTGACTCATGCATTATTTCATCGGTTTGGAAGTATGGCAATGAGATGGGGATTTGTTTGTCTCTCAGGGAAAGTATGCCAATGAGATATTGAAGAAGTTCTGGATGGAGAGTAGCAAACCCATGGAAACTCCTCTAGCAGGAAGTTGGAGGAGGGAGGATGCTACTTCACGTGAGGAAGTGAAGGCTACTATCTACAGGAAGCTTGTGGGTTCACCTATGTATTTGGTGAACACACGATCAAACATGTGTTATGCAGTTACCCAACTTACTCAATAAATGGTTAAGCCAACCAAACTATATTAGAAGAAATCAAACATGTGTTGAGATACATTAGAGGCACTACTCAGTTTGGACTTTGGTATAGACAAACAGAGGGGGTCAAGTTGCAAGGCATCACATATGCAAATTGGGAGGGAATTCTACTAGGTAGGAAGAGCACAATAGGAGGAGTTTTGAATGTTGGGTCAACAACATTTTCTGGGTACACCAGGAAGCAGAGATCAATTGCACTCATCTTAGTAGAAGCATAGTACATGGATGCCAGTCAAGTAACTTGTGAAGCTATCTCAATGAGAAATATTCTTATTGGGTTATTTGGTCCAATGATGGATCCTACTGTGATTTATTGTGGCAATTAGAGTTGTATCAGAGTCTTTGAGAATCCAGTTTTTCATGCTTGGTCCAAGCATATCAACATTCAATATCACCATCTACGAGATTGTGTGGAGAGGTGGATCATGTTGTTGCAATACATTCCTACAGAGGAGCATGGTGCATATATTTTGACAAAGGCTTTATAAAGAGAAAAAATTGAGTTCCATAGAGGTAGGATTGGGGTATGTAATAATCCCTTACTTGCTAAGAGGGAGTGTTGAAAATGCAGCAAAATATTCCTAATTTAATATTCCCTTGAATTAAATTAATAGAAAACTGAAGTTCCACATCACTAGAAAACGTGAATGAGTTATTTGAGTTGTGATCACTCAACTAACTTAGTTAATTTGAGTTGGGGACATGAACTTGAGTTGTGTACAATAATTCCTAAATTTTAGGAGCCTAGGTTGAGTTAATTTCAGTTGTAACAATTTAATTTAGTTAAATTGAGTTATGGTCAGTTAAACTAGTTCCAACTGTTGGAGGAACTAGTGGAAGGTCTAGTAATGGGGTACATCTTTAGTGTTTAACCAATTAACTAATCAATCAGCCTAAATTAACTCATGCAATCATGAAATTTGAGTTACCTAGTTGAGATTGGAGTTCAAGGGCAGTGTACTACTATTTGTATAATTTTCCAAGTTGTACAGGTGGTGGATGTAGTCAAACAAAGGCCTAAATGAATTGTGCAATTCTCAATGAGTAATTTCCCTAATTAATGGTGTTTAATTCCTCATCAAATAACACAAGGAAACATGAGCTTGCAAAGGCTTGAAATTGGCTAAGTGTTGGCTAAAGTAAGTTAGCCGAGTAGAGGATAGAGGATACTTGTGTAGGTTGTGCTCAAGCTTGAGCAAGCATATTGTATTCATCCAAATTATTTGATTAATGAGAAACATATAGGAAGTGGTTTTGAGTAGTTTCTTTCCCCTAGATAAATCTCTTTGTATGTGTGTTAAATTATGATGAATGTTTGTGATATTCATTCTCAATCATGAATTTGCTTCTACAAATGAGTTTATTAGATTTGAGACTTATGTTTTAGTACATTACATGAGCTATTTTGAATCTAATTTAAAGTTCTACAAATAAATATCTCGAGTATAGGTGTGCTTATTAATTATTGTTTTAATGGTAAATATATCAATCTAATCATCATTATTATACTGGTAGATTCTATACAAAACCTTAGTTTTTAAGTATTAATGGGAAGTGAATTTCACTTACTGTTATGGGATGATCATAAATCCATTTCCTCATCTTACTCCATGTTTGGCTTCTGGAGAAATTACTGAATTAAATTAAGACCATTGTCATCATTTAACCATTGTTGATTTGAGTACAAAATTTGAGTTTGTATTCACTTATTTACTCTTGATTTATGGTTGGCTTTCTATAATAAATATTTTGAGTATATGTGTGCTTATTCACTATTGTATTACTAAAACTATTCTAAATCTAATCATGATTATTCTACTAGTACATTATAAAAAAAAAACTTGAGTTGTTTGTGGTAGATTTGAAGTGGATTTCACTTACTGTTAAGGGATAATACTAAATCTATTTGATAATATTACTACATCTTTGGATTTTGGAGCAATTACTGAATTAAATTACAGGATTTTTCATCATTTAACCTCTGTTGATTTATGTCCAAAATTTGAGTTTTCATTACACTTATTTACTGTCAAATTCAAGATATATAAGAATCACCTCAAGGTGTGAATTTAAGTGGAATTTACTCTTTCACATGTCCTCTTAATTTTTTAGCACATGCACTAATAAAACATGAGATTCAAACTCATATTCCACTATTTTTATACTTATTCAAGTTGTCAATTTCAACATTATTGTTTATTTGGACTTTAGGAAATGAGGAAAAAGGATTTAAGGCACAAATAATATGATGGTTGTCATCATGTTTAAAAATTGATAGAACATGAGCACTTTCATAGAGAAAACGTGACCAAAAATAATGAATATTTATCATCTCTTGGTTCGCAAGTTGTAAATCCACTAAGAAGTATATTATTTTTTTAATAGTGTTTAATGAAATTTTATATTCAATAGATTTATGTATAGAGGAAAATATGATATTTGTTTTGTTTTATAGTGTTGAAAATGGCAACAAGAAATGCTAAAAATAGAAGTGCTAAAAATAACACTACTATAAATAGCAGTTTGGGTACCAGTGCTGGATTGGACAACATGGAATAAAAAATGGAAGTGCTAAAAATAGGAAGTAAAATTCGAATTTGAACTTAACAGTTGTTTGAAAATAAATTAATTAATTCTCCATAAGTTAATTAGTTGTGAAAAATCAAACATGAAGTCTATGTGAGGACATGCAATAGTTTATCTATTAATTGAAGAAATTATCCATTAGTTAAAAAGATAAGGATGAGTTCTAATTTGAGTAGTAATTAGTTGGCCCAGTTAACTGAGTCAATTCCAGTTATAATTGATTTAAATAGTTTGTTTAAATTAAGTAAGTTTAGTTAGTTAATTCATGCTTGCATATAACTGTTGCACTTTAGATAACTAAATATTCTCTCATGAATAACTCATGCATGTCAGTTTAGATAGAGACCCAGTTGATATCAGAGAAGGGAGAGTGTACTATCAGTTGGATGAATATTTTTCCTATAAAGGAAGCTCATCCATGATGAGGATTTATCTTCTTCACGATTGCGTAGTTGGATCAGAGGTTAGTGAGTGTGTTAAAATGTCAATTCACACAAGTGCACGCACTGGACCCCAATCAAAATTGCACAAAGAAATAGGAGGCTTGGAGGGTAGATGAGGAGGTTTGAGAGAGGCCTTTAACTGTCTATGAGCAGCAGAGGTATTGCAGAGAGAGCAAGATAGCTTTTGAGTTGATTCTTTTTGTAATACTGACTATATTTCCACTTGTATGATAATACAAAGTTGGGGTTTTAGGCTGAGGGTTTCCCCGGGTTATTTATTTTGTGTTATGTGTGATTTATTTCTTCATATCAGTTGTATGGGTTCTTATTGATGTTGCTCATGTTCAATTAAGCTTCTGCTAAATTGGTTGTAGAATTAGATCAAGTATTTTGCTTTAGTATATTACATTATTTGGTGATGTATAGGTGGGAATTTCTACATGGTATCGGAGCAAAGGTGATCAAAGAAGAGAACAGTGTATTGGGAGGAGATTTCAAAGTTTTGAGTTTTGGGCCAAGAGTTTGCAGAGTAGAATTGAAAATTTTTGTACAAAAGTTTTAGAAACAAATAGCAGATTTGGATTCCTTATGGAAAAATACCCAAATTAAAAAAAAAATCGTCTGAATCGGAGTTCAGAGGAAGGAGATATTGCTGATTTAAAATCAACACTTTTTCCAGAAAAGTTCATGACGACGGGAAAGATGAAATATATTGGTGTGGTAGCCAAGCACCTGTATGCTCTTGAGGTTCAAGATGCATGAAAATCCTTGAGCAGCAAGGCAACTAATGGAGACTTGGTGGTTGAGAGGGAGACTACATTACCTCTCAACATGCAACGCCAGAAGAAGTTCGAGACAGTTGTGGAGGAGCCACGATTGTTGAAGCAGCTTTAGGTTGTGGAGCAACCACAACTAGAGAGGTCGAGAGGACACCGAGTGGAGGCATCCACTCATGTAAAGACATCCAGCAGGGGGAAAGTTTGAGCCAGGTGGGCAGGGGGATCACATGCATCCATACCTCCAGGTACGAGGTGGGGTGATGTGGAGTGATCACCCCAAGAAGGTTGGAATAGGGGCAGAAACATTGAGGTACCCAACCTCTTTGATTAGACCTTTCTACGGGAGCCCCGATGAGGAGTAGTAGGACTGGCTGATTGGGTAGAGATAGATGCGAATGGAGCGGAAAAGAGAACTATAGTGCAGGAGTCCCAGGATTGTGTAGAGCTAGCAGGCTGCAACACTGTAAGAGGCACAAGAGTGTTGCATGAGTCCAGGATGACACAGAGAGGTGTGTAATGGTGCGAGATGCATGGAGTGTTGCAGTAGCTCAAAGGTCAGAGAGGGAGAACTTGTCAGCAGTAGGTAGAGCTTCAACATCAGAGTATGTTTCTAGCCCAACAGAGAGGTCAATGGTGAGTTTTTTTGTTCCGAGAGTTGCTCGAGCAACCACACTTGGTAAAATTGTTGCATGCAGAACATTCCAAAGGTAGAGGATCGGGTTTTAGTTGAATGTCTTTCTTGTTGAGATGTAGTGTTGAAAATGGCAACAATAAATGCTAAAAGTAGAAGTGCTAAAAATAGCACTCTATAAATAGCAGTTTGGGTACCAGTGTTGGATTAGGCAACAGGGAATGAAAAATGGAAGTTGTCATGCGGAAAGAGTTAATATTGCAGACAAAACCAACCTCCCTAGAAGCCTAAGACTTTCTAGTGACAAACAAGAGAATTAAGAGCAATCCTTCTCTAAACATGCATTTACCATACAAGAAATCAAGTGTTTAGATCCTACCTGTAGTCCAACGCTGTTGTAGTAGTCTAGCCTCGCCAATCCGAATCAGCTCTTCCTTCACTTCGAAGCCTGCATTCACTAACAATCAAACGATTAAATAGAACCTGAATATCTCATAAAATAAAACATATTCAACATACAGACCAAGGAGTATATGAAACAACTCATTAATAACAAATTGTTGAGAAGAATGGACTTATTTGTATTAATAGGAAACAAAAGAAACCATTACAACCTGAGCCTTGGTGTTGTGCAAGTTCCTCCCAGGGTCCAGCAAGAGTTTTCCTTTACTTTGATAACCTCACCCACTTCCAAATGAAACAAGAAAGGATGGGAATCTCTCCTCACAAGCTTCTACAAGGAAGTCCTAATTCCAGCAGCATCTACCCTTTGGAATGTTCAGCTTTCAACCTCCCCTCCTCTGGCCCAATGCCTGTATTTATAATGCTCTAGAGAAAGTTAATCAGGTCCAACATCAATGGGATAAGCCCCTCTTTTGGATGGGGTAGCTCCTCTCTTGATGGGATAAGTTCC
>APFE030952638.1:0-36756 GCA_000404065.3 Pinus taeda | reverse complement strand
TAAACATAAGGAACCCCACGTGTGCGCGCTTTACTGCCTTGAAGTGTGTGCACTGGGGGTACGCACCTCATGAATGGGTAAAATACCAAGGGTTAAACAGAAGGAACCCCACGTGTGCGCGCTTTACTGCCTTGAAGTGTGTGCACTGGGGGTACACACCTCATGAATGGGTAACCTGCATGTCTGGACGTGGTCCCTGCACGGCTTACCTGCGGGTACGCATCTTCTGAGCTGTTCTCCTCCGTACTTCTTAATTCTCATCATATTGAGAGCCATGCCATGGGTGTTGCCATCAAGTACAACATCTGTAACATATAACCATACCAGAAACATAATGCCAACACATGTCGTGCCTGTGGTAATGTGTACATGTGGTATTGTGTACACGTTGTAAAGTGGTATAGTGTACATATGGCATTGTGTACACGTTGTGCAGGTGGTGCAGTGTACATCTGATGTTGTGCACACATTATGTAGGGGGTACTTGGTACATGTGGCACTGGCATACGTGTGGGATTGAGTGCATGTCATACATGTTGTGTTGTGGGAATTCCATACTATCTATGTGGATAGTGTAGTCACGATATCGTGACATGTGTATTCATTGTGTTGTATTATGTCTGGGTACATGTATTGTGTGGTGTTGTACATCGGGTATAGATGTATGAGTTGCGTTGTATATTGGCTTTATGTGTATTCATTTTGTGGTGTCTCACATTGTGTGCAGATCTTTGTTTTGTGATCTACATTGTGTACGTATAGTGTTGTTCCATGTCGTATGCTATCCCTAGGAGAATGTATTGTGTTGTGTTATGCACTAGGTGTACATGCATGTATTGTGTTGTGCATTGGGTGTAGGTGTATGTGTTGTATTTAAGGTGTGGATGCATGTACTGCATGGTGTCTTATGTCATGTGTGGATTGTATGGGTGTGATGCACACTATGTGTATGTGTACATGGTTTAGGAGAAGGCACCGAGTGTTGTTGGGTGCAGAAATCAATTTGGTGTGTGTACAGAAAGAACAAAGGCAAAAGTAAGGATCGATTAAAGGATAAGTATCAATATATTATTTCAGCTTTATTATGCATGTGATTTATGATTCTAGTATATGATGTCTATATGTGATCTATGATTCTGGTTTATCATGGTTACATGTGATTTATGATGTTGACCTATGATGGTTGTGTTTTGAGCTAACCATATGTGGTATGTTTATACATAATGTTTTGGTCAAAGAGTTACTTTGACTTGTTGTGACAAGAAGCGAACAAAATTGCAATGTACCTTATTGACAAGCTACCAATGAGGTATGATGTAAATTTATTCCGATTTATTTTAAATCTAATGGAATTTATGTGCTTGGAACAGGAATGAATGAACATGCCCGATTGGGTGGTTAAAATCAACTGCAAGAATTGGGAGCAGTAGCAAAAGAAATTGAAATAGCCAGTCATACGTTGGTAAAGCATTTAGGAGTAGGGTCATTGTAGGACACTCGTACCCAGTAGTGTCTATTGATTTCCATGAGCATGATATGACTGGTATGATGGTTTTGGGGCAAGTATATTCCTTGATTTTTGTATCTTCCGATGTGAGGAAGCCTTGCCAAGGAATGGAATTCCCTTCATGGGGGTGCAAGTGGAACTTGGAAGGCGAGTAACTACACGGAAGGGGTGATTGGATTACCTGAGGGACTGTGTAGCAGATAAGGGAATATGGGGATGCATTTTTTTTGTTGTTGTTAGAATTTCTAGATGGAATCAGATGAAAAATGGGAGTGTGCCCTGGAAAAATGAATCGATAACTGTTCCTTGATAGGAAAAGTAGTGCAAGATTAAAATGCTAGACATTTGATATTGCTTTGACTGTGGCAGTGGATTCTGGACTTCCTAGGAAGTAGGGGAATCCTGGTATTAATTTGAGGGTGGAGATGTGATCCTCTGGATTCCCTTGTTGATTGATATGACCATTATATCCTCTTATTTTCTAGTTTAGGAAATCTACATATGTGTATATTGTAAATATCATAATGAGTTGTGTTATAAAGCTCCACTATGCGGTATGGTTATTATCTGGTCATATTTTCATGATGTTTTGTTTTGAGCATATATTTCATTGTAAATACTCCATCAAGTTGTGTTATAAATCTCCATGAGAAGTATGTCTTCTTTTAGTAGGTTTCTCAGGTATATATGTGATTGAACACCAAGGACAGTGTCCCCCAAGGGGGAGGGTTCTATAACAATCCTAGTAAAAATTCCATGTAAAAATATATAAGACAACAGTCAATGGGACATTTATTCCAACTTGAATGTTGGGCAGGGCATCCTAGGGGGTGTTCATTTGGTTATGTATGGCTAAGGAAATTGGAAAAGGCAATGGATAAGAATTTGGAAAGGAAAAATGGCATTTTTGGCACATTTATTTATGAAAATGATGGAAATTAGGAAGAAAGGGAGGTGAAAGGTCATAGGTTTCACGTGAGGAGGAAATTGAAGGAAAATAATAGAAAATAGAGACCTCATTCATAAAAAGGCTTCTGAGGATCAGTTGGTAACCTTTTTTCTGTTTGGCTTTGGAACTCTCTCATTCCTCTCTCTCTCTCTCTCTCTCTCTCTCTCTCTCTCTCTCTCTTGGACACTTAGAGTTTCTTGGAGCACTTTGGCATTGAAGTAAGAAAGGAAAAGAAGACAAGAGGAAGAAAAGGTCAAGCACTAAAAGGCAGGATCAAGTAGCTACAATAGGCTCCATTATAGGTGTCGACTTTCATGTGTATTTTCATTGATAGATTTGGAATGTGTGGGATTTCATGTGTTTATTTTCTACCATGGTATGGGTTTTCCAAGTCCGACAATATTTTCATCTTAGCCTTGCCATTTCATGATAGCTTCGATGATATGGGTTCTCTCATTTGGTTTATGTTGCATGGCTAGATTGGATTCAAAGTTGAGTGGGTTAGATCTCTGAATAGACAAACAAATGGTCTGAGTGGTCCCTAAACCAGAATGAGGATCACAAAGCCACTAGCCTACTAACCCCTAAACCAGACTGTGGGTTGCGTTAAATCTAGATTGTGTGCCTTAGTGGGCCTAGGAATCATTTCCAGTGAATGGCGAGATATACAGTAAAGCCAAGAGGTGGTTTTTATCTCCATTAGGCCTAGTGATCCTAGGATGGGATGCATGGTAAAGCCTGGAGAGTATGTCTCAGTGTAGGGCCTAGTGATCCCTAAATGAGGTTGTGGATTGTAGTAAATCCTAAGCGACTAGGAGGCACTCAAATTCCTTATGGTGTAGACATAGAACTCCGATGGAATCCATGTTTATTGGTGTTTTTGGTGTTTTATATGAGTCCCACATTCATGCTTGGAATATGGCATGGGCATGATTGGATTAAGAGAGACTTGTTTGAGCCATTCTATGGTCGAGTGGAACGTGGTGGTCCCATCTCCGACTGGTTCATTGCATTCATTAATGAGAAATTCATTCCCTTGATTTTCATGTGTAAATGTATTGATGTATATGTTCATTTTGATGGCTGATATGTTTATGGTATTTATGCTCCTATTATGCTAGTTATATGTATAATTTATACAACAATTATGTATGGCCCTCAACATGCTTTTACTTGTATATGAATTGATAATGTGTGTATGAACTAATAGATGATAATGCAGCAATTGACATGAGGGAAAAATGGTTCATAACAATTCTTAGAAAAGTATGAGAACCCTGCAGTTAATTATGTTGTTTACACCTGTAGGTTACATGTTGATGATATGTTCGACGAAATGCTTTCCATGACTAGTAGGGGTCTGGTTATGCTCTTGTTCAATTTATTTCTTTTGCATTATTGTTTCCCTATACTTTTACTAATTTTAAGCTATCACTCCATTCTAGGAAGTGATCTGGGCTCTAGGCCAAAAAAAGTGGCTTAAATCCCAAGGTAGCTGGCACAAAACTGGCAATTTTGGTCTTTGGTCACTGGTAGGGAAACCTGTGAGAGTGACTTTAGGCTCTTGGCTCCCTTCCTCATAACATCAAATTAGCTATGGCCTAAGAGATCCATAACAGTAGTGGAACCCAGGGACAAACTGTCTGAGTCGATGACATCTCTCGTGAGGGTTCTGTTTCTAATGTTCAATGACTGTGTATGATGTTCCATCTATTCCACTTCCTTAAGGTCACATAGGAGGTCAAAACTTATCATAGTAGACTCTCGTCTCATGTTTACCCCGGTTGGCATGGTTACTTGGGTATATGTGGGAGGAGGGTCTTACAGATCATATCATTGTTTGCCTTGCAAATTCTAATTTCTCCCTTTAAACTTCTCAATGTATTTTCTATGTCCCGAGAGTACCACTCTCTTGGCCACTCATCTGATCTGTAAGAAGAGTGTCATGAACTATAATCCACCATTTTTCTTGTCATATTTGATCCTCTTCTTCCTACAGACATACCATGTCAAATAAACCAAATACAAACATAATAAACATACCTTAGTGAAGTTCAAGGGAGGCTATCTCATTTGAAAAATAATCACTCATCATCCTAACTACCATACATGATCATCTCACTCATCATCCTAACTACCATGCATGATGTCACAAACTATAACAACAAATAGATAGATACTAATCATAGCCAATATAATGCACACATAACAGTAACCATAACAATGCATATATAAATACATGCATCTAGTGTATCACACAAAGAGAACATAATCTACTCTAACACCAATCTGTAACCACCCCTCCAACATTTACCCACTTTCACAAGCTTTCCAGGGTAAACATGAGTTGAGAGCTACTATGACATGAGCTGACCTCATGGATCCAATTAAGGAAGAAGGGTCAACTAATGACGACAAGCTAACAACTCAACACATCCTATAGGAGCTACAGGTCACTCAGAGGCTAAACAATCATCCTAGGTACCCAAACCTTTAGTCACCATATTTTTCTCAGCATTGCACCCAAAACAAGGCCTCCATGTGGCTAGGAGCCTCCAACCAAATGAACAATCTTACATCCATGTGGTTGCAGCTAGATTGTCCCAGTTAGGAGAAAGTTGTCCCAAGATCTCAACCTAGATTCTAGGTTAGCCTCCAAACCACTACCAAAAACTTCCTATAACAACTCAGGCTCAATAATGACATGAAAATAATTTTATAAATACAAATTTTGAGGTAGAACTTGACCTAGACCACCTAGAACATGTCAAAAATTTTGTCAAACATATTAAGAGCATGTAATCTATAGCTCATGAACGAATATATGAACATAGGGGTATGATAATTATCTAAGAATCATCAAGAAGGTCTAATTCCCTCCCAAAATAGTTTCGATAACATTTTTTATCTCATGCATTTAATAACCATTCATCAACTAATCAAAACATGTCAAGGGATATCATTAGAACTTTTCATGAAACCATTCTCATAAGAAGCATATAGCTAGAATAATAACCATGATAGATCATCCATCAAATCATAATAACAAGTACTTGCGAAATACAAGAGCGAAAGAGCTCTTATTAACATATGAAAAAACCAACCTAGATAGGGACTTCCATGTACCACCCATCCATAGATTGAGCTGAACTAAATATCTTTTTCAGCCAATCAGTCCCATGCCATATTCCAAGAATGAATGTGTAAATGAAGACAATAAAAGAAAGAACTTCCCAAAGATTAAACCACCTCCACCTGCAGCCTTACCAAAATCCTACCAAAATAGGTCAAGGTATTACTAGGCCCAAAACCAATACATAAACAACAAGGGCTTAAATTAAACCACTTCCACCATTAGGCTTTACCGCAATTGCACTGAAACTAGTCAATGGATTACTACGCCCAAGAAAAGCTTGGATGCATAAAACTTTATTCACCAATATATTAAGGATTTTTCTTGTCTCCACCCTCAGACTTTACCCCAATCCCATCAAAATTGGTCAAGGGATTCCTAGGCCCTATGGGAATTTTCTTGAGACCACCTCAGTTGATTCCAAAACCACCCTGTAATCCAAATATCAACCAAATAAAATAACTCCATCACACCATGGCTATTTCGAAATGGAAAGAAAAGGTTGAAATCATTGTCACACTAGGAAAAACCCATGCCAATGACAACAAGAGAATGAAATACTATTACGAAACCAGCTCACAAAAAGATAGAAAAGAATGATCAATGCCTTAGAAATCAGCCTCTTAGAGGGGGAAACTTCCTTTACATTACACAAATGAACAATTCTTAGATAATACAAATGACAATATCTCCTTTCTATATATAGGAGTCTAAGGGTTTATAATATAATAAGAACCGACATAACAATATTAATGTAAGGGCACAACAATATAATAAGGGGGTTGCACTAATAATAATACATGGTTACACTAGTAGTATTGGGACTTAACACGCCCCTCGCCTTAGAAAAGTGTTTTCCTCAATGCTTGAGTAGTTTTGGATGCTTTTGTATAAAATTATCATCCTCCCATGTGGAATCTTCAGCAGGTATGTTCTTCAACTTGATGAGATATTCTAAAATTGATCGATTCCGTAGCAATGGATTTCTTGTTTTTATGACTCTTTTGGTTCCAATATGCTTTTTCCTTCCTCATCAAGTTCTAGAAATATTGTTTGAATTGGGATCTTCTCACCTATAACCTTATTTAAGCATGAAACATGGAAAATTGGGTGCACTCCAATTTGTATGGCATAGTACCAATATTTTGTAACACCTTGTATGGACAATAATACTGTGGTGATAATTTATTATCCTTCTTAGGTTGCTTGAGGGACAATTGTTTGTATGGCTGTAGTCATAGAAATACCCATTCACATACATCAAAAATTCTTTCACTATGATGTTGATCTACTCATTGTTTCATTATACCAAAGTGGGGTTATCCTTTAAAAATTGGAGAACTTGTTGTTGATGCTTGATGTGATCTTTCATTGCTTGAACCTTTTTCTTCTTGTTATGTCTTTCTATCTTGAGAGTTTGAGGAGTGGTAATTCCTACCAATGCATTACAATATATGGTCAGAATCATTTCTTCATGCTCAATTTGATCTTTCACTTCTTGAACCTATTTCTTCTTGATATGTCCTTCAATATTGAGAGTTTGGGAAGTGATAATTCTTGCCAATGCTTTACAAGATATGATCAGATTCATTTCTTCTTTCTCCGAGGTTGGTTCCTGGTGTATATCCTCTTCTTTTAATGTTTCTTGATCATTTTCTTCCTCCTCTTCACAATCTATGTAAAATAATTTCTTCTCAGCACACTAATGACCATTAGTGTATTTGCTATCACAAATGTAAAGAATTCATTTTTCTTTTTTCTCTTCCAATTTTTGTGGTGTAAACCTTGTAGGTTGTGGAAGGTTAGGAGAAAAACAAATTTCATATTTGTAGTTGTGAGTGGTAGGATTCCTTGTTTCCATAATTTTGCTTTCAATTTTTCTTACCGACCTGAATTCCTTCTCCAATGAATCAGGTTCCCAAAGACGAACCTGATGTTGAATGTTGTCCTTTAAACTCCCTATGAAGACATTAATATTTTGCTTCTCTAGAATATCATTTACCCTTATATTCAATTTTTTGAATTTGTCAATATGCTCTGCCATTGAACCCTTTTATTTGAGATTTATCAATTGGTTGAAGAAGGTGTTTCTCTTTGTATCCTCATAATGTGCTATTATTTCCTCCATGAAAATTGACTTGGTGACAAGTGATTTATGAGAACAAAGCCCTCTATACAATAAAAATTGATTTGGTCCTCAATATAAATATGAAATATGTACCTTTTGTAACAGTTGTAGATTATTTAGATCAAAATATTGCTCCATCTATAGTATCCAATTTACCGGATCCTTTCCATCAAACTCCCTCATATCACCTTTTCTTGATTTTAGGATCTCGATCTTGAATCTGTTGTATCTCTGAAATTTAGGGTCTCCAAGGTCTGTAATTGAAACTTGCAGTAGCCCTCTACGTCCTCTTTCTAATGCCACGAGTCCGATCGAAATTGGAATCTCCAATAAAGAGTTATGCCCAATCTCCCAAGATGAAATGATTATATACCTTTTTCAGTAGAGCAAACTTGTACAAAGTTCCACGTGTCATTGTTTTGACCATGGGACCTGAAAAGAATACACAAAAATGTATAGTTCATCCTATTTCTGTAACTTCTTATGAAATTTCATTTTTATTCTCAAAGAGAAAGGTATGACGATTTTCCCAAAGTCACATGTTTGGGATGTAATTCAAAAGCCTGCAGAAACCCTAAATGTCTTGGACTATATATCTGAAAATATAGCGAAACGAGACCTAAAATTCTGGCCTAGGATTCATAAACATTTTTGCTCAAATGGGTTTTAATTCTAGAGTCTGAACCTTCTTATAAAAAACATTATAGTGAAAATTCCATGATGACCTATTTGAGATGGAATTTTGGAGCTTACAAAAACCCTAACTTACTCTGATGATATCTCCGAACATATAGCGAGACAAACTCTAAAATTTGGACCCGAGGTTCAGTCTGATTGCATCTCAAATGGGCTTTTGTTTTACCTTTTGAAATGGAAATATATATATATATATATATAATTAAACTTCCACAATGACCTATTTAGAGTAGCGAAACCCAAGAATACAAAGCTCTGATATCAACTGTTATAAAACCAGCTCACAAAAAGATAGAAAAGAAAGATAAACACCTTAGAAATTATCCTCTTTGAGGGGGAAACCTCCTTTACATTACAGAAATGAATAATTCTTGCTTGATACAAATGAAAAGACCTCCTTTTGATATATAGGAGTCTAAGGGGTCATAATATAACCAGAGCCGACATAACAATAATAATGTAAGGGCAGAACAATAACAATGGTGGGCTTCTATGGGGCACAATAATAATAATATGGGGACTACATGGGTACAACGACATAATAATGGGGTTGCACTAATAATAATAAGGGGTTATACTAGTAGTAAAGGGACCTAAAAAATACACACATGCATGTACCATGAATTCATAAACCATCTAGGAAATTACACATGTGACATGTTACCTACAAGTATTCCTGTTGAGGCTACTTGATCCAATTTTTCCTTTCTTGGCCCATGCTTTCCTCATCCTTCCTTTGCCTTACTTTTCTTTCCTTTTCTTGCTTGAGTGGTCCTCTTGTTTGTGGTCTTCTCTCTCAGAAACCAATTCCAAAACCAAACTGACAAAAAGTTGTGAATTGTTCCTCAGCATCCTTTTTATTATTGAGGCCTTTTCTTTCTTCAATTTCCTCTATTTTCCCTTCAATTTTCCTCTCATGCAAGCCTCTGACCTTTCATCTCCCTTTTCTCCTATTTTCCTTTACTTTCATAAATAATATGCCAATTAATGTCTATTTACCTCTTCCAATGCCTGTACCAATTTCCCTTAGCCATAATACACCAAATGAACATCCACTAAGATTTTTTATGCAACAATCAACATGGAATATGTGTCCCATGACCTTGGTCTTATTTTTCCTTTATTAACTTTATTACATCAAATTTTATCTCGTGGTTGTTACAAAGATAATAGAATATGCAACACTTAACTGGACACTTATATACCCTAAAAAGCCCAAAAGGAAAAACCAACACACTTATTTTATTAAATGTTTCATGAGGAAGTTCACCGCTCACTGAATGGTAGCAAGGGAGTTCATCCCTTATCCATTGTTAAAATTTTACAAGAGAACATAATCTTAAATTAAAACATAATTAACTAGAAGTCAATACATTCAACATTATTTTACATTTCTCCAACACTTTACCCCACATTTCTTGAGCATGGTATCTTTCTAGCATGGTTGTTCCCGCAATACGTTATCCCTTGTAACCTGCATTTGATGATCTTTCACTCTCCATAAACCAATAGTTAAGCATAATGACCTCAGTTACTCCCATAATGTTAATTATCATCCATATTTCGGTTGTTCCAAAAGGGAAAGATTATAAACTATGAATCCATTTTTTGCATAAGTCATAATTATTTCCCAGAATTTCTATGTCAGCAACTCTAACATCATGATTAGGTATAATATCCATTTCTAAAAATTCCATTAATCAATCTCAATTGGTGATCACTAATAATATTTGTTACACATATTTTCACATTTCACATTGTTACACATGTGTATTAACATCAAACATCATTCTTAAATTTTTACTTTTACTTGCATCTCCAAGTGCAATAGCACTTCCTTGCACATGCATAAATAACATTAAAATTTATCTTTAATATTTTAGTTTTACATGTATCATATATAAAAAATTATTCTTGTTTATACCAATGTAATAACATTGGTTAATAGTAGAATATACAACTAAAATCTATTGTTTCTATTCTAATGCATTATACAAATGCACATACTTATAAAGAGACCTCTAATTTTTCATATTTCCAATGCATTAACAAATGCAGACAAAAACCACACCTACTTGTCTTGTATTAAATAAATGCATAAACTCATAAATCGTGTGCTCTTATTCATGTTTCACATACTTTTAATACATGCGTATAATTATAGGAGCATGTTTTCTTATTCACATCACACATGGATTAAACAAAAATGTATAAAGAATATCAAACATTCCTATTCATATGTATTAATTAAATGCATACAATTATAAAAGCTCCATTATTCCACCTTATTCCAACTGCAAAACCACCTTTAGTTGTATAATATTAACTTGAAATTTGCATGCAACAATGTGCATACAATTGTAAAACAATGACTTAATTTTATCTGTATCTCAAATTCAAACCATGTTTATATGACCAGGGCTTCACTATGGGGAACCATATCATACCACATGTGTTCGTATTGGGGTATATCTATAATATATATATATAATATTTATAATTGAGACAAAAATGACATAATACATCAATCATATAATAGGGGGTAAAGGGTTTCTATATGTTGTGTATAAGAAATGGAGCTCAAAGTTAATAGAAAATATAAACGAATATAAAAAAATGTTAATTGGAAAATGGATACTACAATATCTAGTGAAAGTAGCGGTTTTTTAAATTGAGAAGGTGTGTTGGGTTCATATTGGTAGCGGGTTAAATAAAGTGATTTTTAGAGTTATTTTCCAAAATGTAGTCAAATAAAGGGTATTTTTTGTATGCCGCAAACCCATGTACCATGTTAGTAGTTCATTGAGTGAAGCCCCCATGGTATATATTAGCTAGCACATCAATAAAGAATGCCCATGCAATTACAAAACCTTATCTATTCAAGAAAACACCATATTAAAGTTATTTTTCTATGCACAAAACATAAGAAGAACCATGCAATCCTTTCAAAGAGATTAACATAGTTAACTTATCATTTTTGTTATGCACAACAACTATGAAATATTTTCAAAGAGATTAACACTGATAATTTATCTTTATAGAGGAAAAACCATGCAATCTTTTCAAGAAACTAAACATAAATAACCTATGTTTCTCTGCACAAGAATTCATGTAAATTATTCGTTTTTTATTTTTTCAAGAAATATTTTTAAATAAAACAACATGGTTAAATATACCTCTACATACAAAAACCATGGAACCTTTCTAGGAATTTAATATATTTAACTAATAATTATTCATTAGAATCCATGAAATATTTCCAACATAGTTGAACCTATCTCTTTGCAAGGGCCATAAAATATTTTCCAAAAAATAAATATACTTAACTAATCCTTGTTCCCAAGATGAGAGTGTAATAGCCTCGAGTTAAAAGTTCATGTAATAAAGTTAATAAAGGAAAAATAACATGAAGGTCATGGGACATGTATTCCAATTTGAATGTTGTGCAAAACATCCTAGTGGGCGTTCATTTTGTTTATTAGGGATGATGGAAATTGGAAAAGGCATTGGCAAAGGAAAAGAGGCATTAATTGGAATTTTATTTATGAAAATAAAGGAAAATTATAGAAAAGGGAGATGAAAGGTCACAAGTTTGCAAGGGAGTAAAATTGAAGGAAAATAGAGGCTTCAATGATAGAAAGGATTATGAGGATCAGTCCACATCTTTTCTCAGTTTAGTTTTGGATCTCTCTCTATTCTTTCATACTGTTGTGCACTTAGAGCATTCTTGGAGCACTCTAGCATTGGAGAAAGGAAAACAAAGGAAGGACAAGAAGGCAAAGAAAATAAAGGGACAAGAAAGGACAAGTTAGATCAAGCAACTTTAGCAAGAGTACTTGCACGTAACAGGTTGCATGTGTGACTTCCTAGCTGGTTTTTGAATGCATGGCACATGCATGTGTATATTTGGTTCTCTTGCTGAAATTGGCAAGGGTTTTTCTAGGTGTGACAGTGTTTTCATCCTTTCCTTGCCATTCCAAATAGCTATGAGTGATGGGCTTATTTTATTTAGCTAACTTTGGATTGCTAGATGATTTTGGAACTAGATGAGGCGGTCCCAAGAAAATTCCCATAGGGCCTACGAATCCCTTGAGAAATTTTGGTGGGATTGTGGTAAAGCCTAAGGGTGGAGATAGGAAAACACCTCATGGTATTGGTGAAGAAATTTTGAGGCATACAAGATTTATTTGGGCCTAGTAATCCCTTGACCATTGTTGAGGTATAAAAGGAGTCTTTTGAACTCCTAATTATCTGCACACTAGTTTATCAATCTGAGCAAGATTTTCTATTTCAAGAGTGTACACAGCTTGTGGCCGTTATTTACCCAAGAGTAATCTTTCTAAATTGCAGTACAGTGCTATCAAATACAAAAGTAAATGGATGCTTTAAATAATACTCACTTACAATTAAAGGAAACTCAATGCTCTGAAACTAAATCATTTACTCAACAAAGTAATAGCAATTATCAGTCAAGGATATAGTAGCAGTAACTCATTCCTTGTTTAACTGATGCAAACAAAATCATGCATAAATAAGATCCTCAATCTGAGATATTTGACAGTAATAGCCAATGTTCTTTACAGTTGTTGATCTCACACACAACACACTAAATAACCAATGAGAAATGGCAATGAATTAAATCAATAATGCTACTGCAACTTATCGAAATGAGATAATTATGTTATCTATAAGAATGCTAAAAGGAAAAACTAAATGATTGCATAAAATAAATGAGTAGAAATGCTTTATAATAAAAATGAACAACAAAACGTATGTGACTACAATGAACAGTAATGCTAAGTTTCTGAAATGAACGGTGAAGCTCTATAAGTAAAATGAACAGCACAACAATATACTTGCAAAAAGTAGTGACCTTGTTATGAGGGAATGAGGAGAAACACAACTCAATTACAACATATAAAACAGATCAGTTCATTAAGTCTGGAAATACAAAACAGTAAAGCGATGTGACTACAATAGATAGAAATGAAACCAAACCATAAAACGATAGAAATCGTAAAGGAATGAGACAAGAACAACAAGTGAATCCCCCGGGGCCGTGCCCTTAGCCTCTAGTGAACACGACCAAATTACTTCAGTATGAAAGAAGGAACAACAACTATATTATATATTAATCATATGCAAAATAGTTATAGCTAGTTCGTGCTCTGTTTCAAAAACGAGAGTCGATGATCAAAGTAGAAATACAAAAGTAACTTCTGAATAATCTCCCCCTCTTCTTCACAATTGTTGTCCCTTTTATAATGGCCAGGCCGATAAAATAGGAAAAGCGGATAGAATAGTAACAACGATCCCTCAGGATCAAGATATCTTAAGAGATCTGCTCAATCTTCCATCTTCAGTTAGCTCTTTGTCTTTTGCATTGATGTTGTGATCTTCTCTATTCTTATCCATAATTGCGCACTCCATTCTTGGCTTGCTACCTTTACGTTGCTTCCTAGTGAAGGAACAACAGTTACTCCACTTTGTCCTTTTCCTTCTGTCGAGTAGGGAATGGTAGTTTTCCCATTTCATCTTTTTCCTACATGAGAAAAGACAATAATTAGCTAAATTGTAATAATAAATAATTCCCTAGTTTTTACTATAATCCCTTGATACATGAATATCTTTAGAATATAAAGGCAATATAATTAAAGAAAAGGATGATGAAATAAATGGCAAATTCATACCTTTTCCATAGCTCAACACACTCCCCTTCTTACCCATTTTCATGCCCTCATGGAAACCATGTAGTTTGAGAGTGAATCAGTCAAAGAATAGGCTGGACAAAGGATGTCATGAGGTGGTCTTGTTACACAGTCATTTGTCACTGACCTCATCTTAGTCCCTCCACTATGTCATACATCAGATACACATGTCCATATCTTCCCACTCATGCAAGAAGATTAAACAATTGCTCTATAATACTGAAGATTGACCATTTTTGCCTAAGTTTTTGCATCATCACAAGTGAACCATTTTAAGTCTACAAAGATCCTCTGTTTTGAATTGTATCGTTGTGACGTCATCGCAAGTGTACACGTGTTTCCTATGATAGTCGAATTTTAGGGCTCAACACAAGTACTCAAGACATTAATTACAATGATTGGTCTGAACGCATTTCTTCCTTGCGATGTCGTCGCCAAGACCTAGTTTATGACTTGCGACGATCCAGATTTTGCGAATTAGTTCAAACAATTGGCCTTCTCGATGATTCTAGAACTAGTTGTTGGGTCAGATTGGGTCGCCTTTCCTCCTCTGGGATGGAAATTCCGCCTTTTATGAAACCTCGCTTGAGGATAAGCTCCCTCTCCCTCATTTCGTGGAGGCTCCTCCTCCTATAAAATCACTCACCATTCCTATGATCAACTAGCTATCGGTTCATAGTTCCTAGTTCTTGGTTTTTGGATTGAAGCAGATTAGATAGCTTTGATGTGAGTTTAACAAGCTTTCTATGTGGAATTTCTAATAGTTTGATAAGAGGTTGTGGAGTGCCTTAGCCTTGTATTAGAGCTTGTGAGTGAGAGAGAGATATTATCCATTTGGGAGACCCATTCTTGAGAGTGAATGCTTGAATGAACATACCAGTCGGAACCTCTGAGAAGGCTTGCGACATCAAGGCTTGGTTGTAATCTTTGCTTTTGATTATTTTAATAAAATCAATAACGATTTCCTATATCTTATATACAATTTAATTGATAGCTTATGATTCCTTGACTTTATGAGTAAATATATCATTGTTGTTATCGGTTACATGTTTTGTTGTTTTCGCGTGGTGTTTTAGGTTGATTTCTCATTAACGAGAAAGAAACGAAAGCTGGAGTAGAGCAACTTAAGCTTCACCAAACACCAGTTTTGAGGTAGGTCTCTAACAATGATTATTTAAGGAAATCGATTGTTGTTTTGTTTTGCTATGACTAGACCCACTCTAGGGCTAGACGGGTTGCCTCTATCCGCAAAGGGAACACTTTCCTTTATCACAAGTTGGCAACTCCACTAGGGAGTTCCTTTGTATGTATTCTTCTTATTTATTCTTGGTTTGTCTTTTGATATAGTGTCTCTTGATTTTGGGGTTAAACCGTCAGTTCTCTGGGTTACCTGGGACAATCTAGGAGTCCTTCTGACTATTTGGAAGATTAATCTAGTGTCATTTAGGTGATTTTACTTTGTCTTTTGGTTTAAGTAAGATCGATGTTGAAGATAGCCTAATAGCTGCGATGATGTCGTTGATGTTCTAGCTTTGTGCCTGCGACAATTTGGTTTTCATCTCAGGTTACTAGCTTAACCCCTGCGACGATTCTTGAAATTAGAGCATCTCTAAAAATAGGTCTATTCTTGTGACTAGTCTCGAGTTGTCAGTGTAACAACTGTGATGACGTCTCTGAAAATAGGTGCACTCTTGTGACTAGTCTGAAGTTGTCAGTGTAACACCTGCAACGATTCTTGTGAATTTGTTGTTACAACTTTACCTCCTGAATCCATCAGTCTTGTTTATCCCCTACTGTTTCTTATGTCTCATTAGCTTTTTTATTGCTTTTGGTTAAGGTCCTGTCTCTTTGATTTCATTGAGTCAGTCTTGTGTTTTTAGACCCTGTGACCTAGGTCTTTAAAGGTTTAATCGAGAAGTCGTTTGCTTGGGTTATTTGTCTATCCAAGGTTCATCTGCAACCATCTTATTGATTTGCTTGAGGCTTTTTGTTGCTTGTTTTCTTGCTGATTGATTTTTGGTGTTGATTATTGATTCAATTTCTTCACTACCAAGCATAGATCACAATTCTTTGGAGTGATCAGGTTGACGCTTGCTTGTTGTCTCTTTAAATTACCAAAAAAAAAAATCAAGAGATTGCATTCATTTAGTATATGAAATTGAAAGTACATGTGCATTTCAAATTTTCATGTTTTGAAAAATTGGAAAGCAAACTTTAAATATTTCATTAGTAGTATCGATACACTATAGGATTGGTGTGTTGATGCATTATGTTTCTTAGTACTTGCATTAGCTCATCTTGGTTTTGTGTTTGGTTGGGAATGAACTATCTACCTTTCTTTAAGTAGGTGTTGATCAAAATGATTGATGCTTTACTCATTCTAGTTGCATCCTAGGAATTATTAAGCTACATATGGTAGGGCCTGAAACCCGAAATCTAATTCAAGATCAACTCTAAAATCAACTGAATGAACTTAACAATGCATTGGAACTTAACACACATTATTTAGGGGTCTAGGGTAGAGACGTGCTCTGACATCGTTAAACCTAGTCACTATTGTTTTCTCCTAAGGTTGGGTGATTCCTCCTTCTGTGACTCAATAGCTACTAGTACGAACTTATGCTCCCAGTACCATTGAGTATATATCGGGAGACCCCACTAGGTTATCATCCTACATCCATAGGAAGCCATTTCTACCACCTTATGAACCGTAATGCATCGAACATATCATTCGGGAAGATTGACTGCCGTACGGAAAGTCCTTGGTCATTTATCTTTCATTTGATCACCAGGATGTATATGCATTTTTACAGTTTGTTTGATAAACCTTTTGTCTAGTTCTCAAGAGTAGTCACTTTCATTCCTTTTCAACTCCTTAAAATAAAAGGATCATCTAAGAACTTGTCCTTTCAGGCTCATTAAATATTCAAAGGTGACTAGAGTCATATTTTGTCCTTTTTCTCGAGTCTTTAAATGTGAAAAGGTCAAGTTTTGTTCCTGTGTCATAAAATTGACAGCCCAAAAATATTCCTAGCTATAATTAGGATTCTTCGTCATAGTTCGGGTGTTTTTCAGGCTTGTTTCCGATGGAAATAGTCCCTGAGTTTACTAGCCAAGGTCTTCCCCTAGATGGAACTCCTGGTCCATTTCCTCCTTTTCGAAATGCTAGTGGTCCGTATATGGCAACATTGTCCTTACTTGGGTTAACCATTGGTTTGCCCTTTTGGCTATTTTCAACCTTGGTGGTCCCAAGCATCATGACTCCTGTTCCACTGTCTCCTACATCTGAATCACGACACGATGATTTCAAGGTTGAGCATACACCTTCTTCCTGTTACCGGGAATAATGTCCACTCGGATGTTGCTATTCCCACTAAGACTGGTAGCTATCTTAGAAACAAACAAGTAAAGTCTACTTTCTCTTTCCTTTATGAAATTAGATAAGAGTGGAACAAAGGAGACCAACCTTAGTCTTGCGCTTGATTTACTTGTTTGATTCCTCTCCTTCCTGATAGAGCTTTGCCACTTCTTCTTCATCTGCCCAGCTTCAAAGAGCACCTGTGGAATCACAGCAACATACTACTATTAAGGAAAAAAGATCTATATTCATAAATAACACAGGACCAGATATGTATTTACCATACAAATGCATATATAAGCACACATACAAGAATATGGAGGAAAAATTGAATAGCTTTATTAATATCAAAAGTAGAAAGAGGATTAGAACCATATGTTTTGACCCAGCATCATCCTCCAGCAAGAAAGCCCTTCTTCACCTCAAGTAAAGCTTAGATCACCCAACACTATGAAGTTTACACCAGAAAACCAACAACACTTCTCTACAAGATACAAGATTCCAACCTCTAGATCTTTGTGATGATGGATCCATATATAGATGATTGTAGGGGGGTGAGTCATCTTCTGGGATCTTGATCAGTTTCCTGTCTCTGATAGTTCCTGATTCCACTTGGAGAATGATGATCTCTTACTCATCCCTGGTCAAAAACAAAGAGGCAAGTGTCAGAGGGGAAGCTTCTCGAAGATTCCATGATCTTCCACCTCACATTTTGTCCCCGCCATTTGTCAATTCCCAACCATCGCACCCTAAAGAGGGGCCATTAAGTATGCATCGCACCCTTTACATTGGGAAGGTGATATGCATTGCATCCTCTGCACTGGGTATTTAGTATGGTCCAGTTTTGACCATTTCTGAGCAGGTTTTAGTGGATGACTTCTGGGAAATGATGTAATCAGCCGACCTTGTTCCTTTAGACAGTGAAGCAACACCTTTAGGGACTTAGGAGCCCTCAGTTTATGGACATTTATGATTGGGGTTGTAGTGTCCAAAAATGTCTATAACAGTTGCCGCCTAAAGCATGAGGTCGTTAATCTTTTGATGTTGGGTGAAACGCTTTACCATGAGGATCCGAAGTTTTTTCGAGCTGGGAGGTGACCTGTAATAAGATACAATACAATACATTATCTTGACAACATTTTTCATGATCTAGCTGAGGCGTTCATTCCCATGCTCAGCTTTATAAATTCATTTTCATGTACATAGGACAGACAATCGTCTGTGTAGCAGGCTGATGGTTCTGAATCATCATCCTTTGATTTGGATGATCATCTGTTCGGAAATGATGTACATTTGATGTCTTTATATTCCTAAATATACTGCAGCCCAGATGGATGAAACTAGATCCGGGGTCTTCAAAACTCGTTTGATCTTCACTCGAAGTATAAGTCAATCCATGTGAAAAATGCTCTGGAGTCAAACATGGAAAGACATCGCCTGATTACCAACGAATGATGTAAGTTGTTAACAGTCGTGAGAGGAATCACCAATAATGACAATGACCCTCAAGGTACTATAGTAAAATTCACGTGGTGTGAAAAAGGAATTGGTGTCGAACACCATGCAAAATATTTTGGTCAAAGGCCATTGATGTAAACCTGTCACCGAAAGTGAGAAACTTGCCATTGAGGCATGCAAGCTTCAAAGTACTGAAAGGGATGTTCCTAGGTCGACTTCTTGGATAATAAGCTGATGTCGACAAGAAGTGACCCGTCGCAGGAGGGCCTTAATGAATCCCACATCAATGACAAAAAACGAAGCAATTGGGGGTGAAAATGATCTAACGATATAGGGTTCAGGGTGGTGGTCATGAAAGAATGGAGCATGAATGTATTGCAGTGGGTGAGACACAGGCGAATTGTCTAAATGACTTATCTTGAACATATCGGCGACACTGACGATGGCTTGGTAGTGTTAACCCCAAATATGGATGGTGTGATGGACCAATGGTGAGGACCAGTGAATGGAACAACCCAACCTGGCTTGGATGCGGAAGGAAAGTGTCATGTTCAAGAGTGACCTGCTACCAATAAAGATTTTTCAAGTTTTCTTCCCAATTTTCCCTAGTCAGTGCTGACCAATACCTCTTTATTTTTGTCAAGCTTGAGGAGGATAACATATGCTTGTTCTATAATCTACCCTTCGGGAGAACCTGTCACTATATTTTAGCGAGCCTAGCGACAGTGAAACTCGTTCTCGTCCATTTGGACGAGTTTGTCACTATTCGGTTTTAACAAGTTTAATGACAAAGATAACTCAGTCCTTTTCAATTTTAGAGAGTCTGAAAGGGATGAAAAGGAGAATCCAAAGATTTGTTTTCGTCATATAATCCCTTAAGCCCGAAAAAGTGTAAAATAATACGAAAGGGATGAATTTTCGATAGTTTTAACGAGCCGAACAAGAAAAGCACTCGATCTTTTGTGTAGTAATCCCTCAAATCTAAAAAGATTAAAATCTAGAGGAGGGATAGCACTTCCAATGACTTTAACAAGCCGGAGAGGCCAATCTCTCGGCAATATTTTCATATTTTACGTGTCAGTTGAAAAGAGCTTAAAGGAGACTCATTTTCTAGGAACGAGCGATCATTTCGGGTAGCAGTTGATTCCAGGTAAGGTTTGGAATTTTCCAATCATGGCAGTGTCACAAGGATGGCTAATAGAATCAATCTTCGCAGATGTTCCTCGAAAGGGTAAACAATCATATGGAGGTGAATGATCGGCTAAAAACAGAGTGGAGGTGATGATGAGAACACGACCAAAAGGCTCAAAAGCTGGCGATAAGGCATTCAAATGGTTATTTACCGTTCATTTTTTAATGAGCTTAAACTCTGGGGAAACATTTGCTCATGACTTATGTTTATTTTTTAATGAGCTTGAACTATGCGCTAAAACTGCTCGTGGCGGGTTTATTTTTTAACGAGCGTGAACCCTACGGTAACAGTGCTCGCGGTGGGTTTATTTTTTAACGAGCTTGAACCCTGCGGTAACACTGCTCGCGATAAGTTTGCATGCCCCCAGCATAATAATGCCAAACTGAGGTGCATGCCCCCCAAGCTTCATTTCATTCAACATGGTGGTTGGAATGAAGGTTTACCTCTGAGATCTTTGAAAGACTCAACTTGGAAAGGGAGTTGTTTCATGTTTTAATGAGGTTGAGATAGTAAAAGAACTATCCTCATGATTCCTTGTTTCATTTTTTAACGAGGTCGACACGAGATAAGAACCGTCCTTAGAATCCACCGTATTTACAGTATTTGATAGAAAATGAAAAACTGAAGGATGATTAAGGTCATTGGAATAATCTTCGTGGTAATTCGGAAGATGGCAATGATGGTGGTAATCTTCCCATGGTGCCCCGTCAATCATCATTGACTGAACAATTCCTCCATCTGTAGAACTTACATGTGATGAAGGATCTGAAGGGGTACTATATTCCTCTGAATCTAGAAGTTACCATATTGCAGGTCCCCACCATGGCTACTTTTGCTAGGTTGTTTGGAGGTGGTAGGGAAAAAGTCCCCATCCAGGAAGGGTCTTTTAGGAGACCTACTCCAATATTTTGAAGCGACTGAGAGCTTCCATGGATCATGGGAATGCTTCCCGTAACTTGCGAACTGTTGGGTAGAAAATTTTGTTGGTCGATGGTTGTAATTCCTCCTTGGGAAGGAAATGCAATTTTCGTAAAGTAGGTTGGCACAATGGCTACCATGGCATATATCTAGGGTCTTCCCAGTAGGATGTTGTAATAGAGGTTTCCGTCGATGACTTCAACATCTATTTGTACTGTTTTGTCCCCCAGTTCAACTTGCAAGTTACTTAATATCCCATATGGGGTGTATGTTTGTCCATCAAATGCTTTTAATGTCATCGACGATCGCGACAAGGATGGAGACCCTAGAGTTTTCCAGAAACTCATCGACATGATACATGTGGATGCCCCCTCATCAATAATTGTTCTATGAATAATTTTGTTGAGGGCTTTCACTTGAATGAGGAAAGCTAGTTGAGTTGGTAATTGAGGGTCGTATCCTTTATTATTAAAAGATACAAGATTGGAATCTGTTGGGTCAATCCCACCTATTACTAACAATAAAGCCTCCTTTTGGGAGGGAAAATCTTGCAGTCCCTCAAGAGTCGACATTGCAGAGGGAGAATGGGCTAAATCCTCCACTATATTATAGTGTTGTGCTGCTGTGGCACGAGGATTAAACGTCGATTTGTGTACTACTCCCTTTGGCGGTTTTATCATTAATTCAGGAATGATGGGTGGCACAACTTTGGTCGAAGTTGTTGTTTAACTACTAGGCTAATCATTATCCTTGTTCTTCAACATCTCTGGATTCCTATAATCTTTACTCCTTGTCGATATCAGAGCATCATTCAGTTGCTTTGAAACTAACAAAATTAGCACATGGGACAGGGAAGCACTTTCATTAGCAACCAGATTTGTTCCTGGGTTTCGAAACGGATCAGTTAATACAGTCGAGGTTTTTGAACTTTTGAAGAATTTTCTAAGTTCATCTTTATATGGACACTCTCTGGCCTAGTGATCCTCGTCAGATATACTGCATGGAATTTTTGGTTTCTTATCCCCAGAAGGGTTTATAGAAGAGATTTTAGGAGATGAGTCCCCCTGGTTCTTCTTCTTCCCTTGTTTTTTATTCTTGCCTCCCGGTTGCTTGGGTTCTTTGCCTTTGTCCGTGGACACAACATTTACTTCCAAGGCTAGAAGTTCCTCATTTGCGTTTTGACTCGAAACCGTGAGCGCCTTTTTTGACGTAGCCTTTACAGTTTTAGTGCTTGTTGTACCTATCATGCCATCGCCGGCATGAGAGTATTTGTTTGATTTAGGAGGTGGAGGAATGGAAAATCTTGGTCTAGGAGCATCAAGGATTTTATCGTATAGCGTGCCAGACTTAGTATAGATCAAGTCTAGATACTGTGCACGAGCAATAACTTGCTCTACAGTGATGACTCCTCCCTTTGCCACATCTTCTGTAATAGCAGGTAATAGTGACTTAATAAACCATTCAGCCAATAGCTGATCAGGAACATACATTTTTACCATTCTATGACGACGTCGCCATTCATGAATATGATCGGATATGTGAGTGGCCGTCATTTGTTTGAAATTGTTAAGTAGCTTGGCTCCTATTTTGTACCTTATGGGTAACTGAAAATGGGTTAAAAAGGTTTTGGCTAGGGTACTGAAGTTATCAAATGAAGCTCTAGGCAATTCGATATACCACTTTGTTGTCGGACACGTTAGCATTCGCTGAAAGAGGTGAAGCCTGATTGAATCATCATTGAGAGTGTTGGATGAACACCATAGATGAAATGCCATCACATGATTTGATGGGTCTTCACCTGGACTTCCATTAAATTTAGGAATATCAGACGAAAGTTTATGCGGAATCGCCGGCCACCAAGGGGCGTAGACAATTGGATCGCTCGTTAGTCAATTTAGATCTAGTAACTCTAAAGTCGCCACAAAAGGAAACTGTTGATTCAGGCTTGGTTGAGCATACCCAGAATAATATGGAATCGCTTGAGCAGTTGGTCTTTGCATATCAGCATAATGCATTTGATGTTGGTAGCTTTGGTAAAGTTGATGGGCATAATCATTATGATATTGATACGGCTGCCCATTACTTGCAAAGACATGTTGCTCATATCCTTGGTAAGCTTGCTGGAATTGCGGTTGTTGGTATTGGACCAGCCATGGTTGTGAAGCCATGGGCTCTTGTCCAGTACTAACTGTTTAACCAATATGGGGGTCGAAACTGTGCCATTCCACTAGTTAGTGACTGCGGTTGTGTTGTAGGTACAAGAGATTGTTGCATTACAACCTGCGAAAATTGAGGTTGGCATACAACTGGCAACGCTTGTACTTGTGATACTGCCACAATAGCCGGCGCAGTGGGGATGTTTGTCACAGGTAAACTTTGTTGCATTGAGCATACAACTCTTGATTGTTGAGGCAGGATTGGCACCCAACCGCTAGTTGTAATTCCAGCATAACCTAAATTTTGTTGTGAACTCACGCATGGTTTTCCTTCCGAAGAAGGCAATGAAAGGGTATACGGCCCTCCATATGACGGTAATCCAGTACTCAAAGGAATGATTTTCCTTTGGGGACTGGTTTTCCCAAATTGACACTATGAAGGATCAATTTGTCGGGACTCAATGTAAGAGATTCCAGATACAGTTTCGGACAAACAAATGGGAACAGTCCATACTGTCGAAACAACCCCTAGATGGACTCCATCCAGCGATTAAGAGTTGGCTGGGACAGACGACACGCTGGCAAACATTGTCGGAGTAGCAGAACGAGCTTCTGCTGCTGCTGCTGTGTCGGGTAACACAGTCCTTGATGTTGATAATTCTTCAGACATATTAAGCCTATCCAAAAGATTCCTTAGCGATTCTTCAAGAACTTCCGATGGGGGGTGAATATCTTCTGATGAAGAAGGACACAAGGTGATCCCAGCTCCAAATTGCGTTGGAGTGTTAGATGGAGGATCTTCCACAATCTCTTCTATGGCAATCAATCCAGGAGGAAGAGGCAGACCATTAGGTCCGTAAAATATTTATGGTGCCGAAGAAGATATAAGTTCTGCAGCAGCAGACGGTTGGAGAGTAACACCTTCTGAATCAACTATAGATGGAGTTGGTTCAGGAATAGAAGTGTTGACCATCACACTAGGATCATTTGTAATGTCCTTTTGTTGCTAGGGAATTTCTCCTATAGAGGCAGGGATACCAGAAATGTTTGGAGTAACCAGAGTCTCTGATGATGTTGGAGTACATGCTCCAATCAACCTAGGGGACTTTGATCCGGTCAAACGAGTTCGCTTTGCCCAGAATGGTTTCGCTTCCGCAGTCAACGACAATTGACTCATAAGTCTCCGTGAACGACAGGGTTTTGATTGACTTTTTTCCATGATTGCGGATTACTTGATTAAGTCAAAATAAAACGGAAAAATGTTTTTCGAACTAAATGAATTTTAGATGCTTTGACACAACTTGTTTTTTCAATTTTTAAGAGTTGAGAAAAAACAAAAGATGACTCTAGTCGCCTTCAATTTTTAATGAGCCTGAAGTGACAAGTGCTTAGAGGACCTTTTCGTTTAAGGAGTTTGAAAAGGAGCAAAATAGACTTCTCTAGAGATCTAGGCAGAGGGGATTACCAAACCAATCACAAAACTGCAGAATACTTTTTACGGTATGGCAGTCCATCTTCCCGAATGCTGTGTTCAGTGCATTGTGATCAATATGGCGGCAGACACGACTTCCTAAGGATAAAGGATGCAGCCTATTGTGGTCTCCCAATATATACTCGACGGTACGTGGGAGCACAAGTCCGTACTGGCACTTGCCATCTCAGAGTGGAGGAATCACCCAACCAACAATGAAAACAGCAGTTACCAGGTTTTACAACGCCGGAATACGTCTCTAGCCTAGACCTCTAGATGTTGTGCGTTAGGTTCCAAAGCGTTGTTAGATTCATTAAATTTATTTTAAGTTGATCTTGCTTAAAAATTTGCCTTTCAGGTTCACTGCGTGATGTGTATAAAATTCCTAAAACACAGTCTAAGATGATAAACAAACGTTTAATCTTCTTTTGCCAATGAAAATCCTAACTACTAAGGAAAGAAAGCTAAGAATCTTTCAACAAAGAGCACAGAGCACACGCTAAACGCACGGTCCTAAATCAAACCAAGCAGTCTAAATGCAAATGCACATGCATGTATTTGTTTTTAGCCTCCTTAATGTATGAATGCCGATAAGAAAGCTAAGTGAAAATCTGAATTATTTTCAAAGAGACAATACTCAAAAAATTTCCTTTCAAAATGAAGTGAAGGTAAGAGAGACACTTTGCGATTTCGAAATGAAAATTGCTTTTCGACACTTTAAAAATGACTAATTCAAATCATATACAAGAGTAACTGTATAATCGAATATCAAGAACAATGGGATGGTATTCTATAACTAAAAACGACACTTTCAGATTAAAAGAAACGACAGTTCAACTATGCTACTTCTTTGCAAAAGAGAACTGAAAATGGTGCACAATACATAAAAACACTTACAGATATTTGCACAATAGAGGCAGAATGATGTAAGAGAAGGGGGTTTTCACGGAGACACACTGACCACAGACAGCAAAACTCCTAAATAGGATTTAAAATAGTGAGGAAAAAACCAAAGTCTGAAGGTAAATTTAACCTTCCTTGACCATCGCACTTGTCACATAGTGAATTCAATATGCCGCGCACCTACTGCACTCAGGAGGTGCGATGCATACAGACTGCCTTGAAGGCAGGGTGCGATGGTACCAGTGCAAGACTTTAAACGAGTTTTTACTCACAATTTGCAATTCAATTCAGGGATTTAGGCCGAGTAAGTGATGTTCAGTATATGTAAATCACAGGGGTTGATCTAAGCAGGCTGCTAGAGCCACCACTTAGGGAATTAGAATGTTTGCAGATCGATTGTTTAATTCATAAACAAAACCCGGAGATAGACTGAAGTAGCATTGATCTACTTTGCATTTGTATAACAAATGCAGTTCGAAGGCTAGCTGGCTTAGCTTCAGGCTCCGTCTGTAAGTTTATAAAAGAAACAAAGATAGGCTAACAAACAATCTAGTCGCTCCCCAGTGGAGTCTCGATTTTGTTACCATAAATAGTGTCCACTCAGATGCTGCTATTCCCACTAAGACTGGTAGCTATCTTAGAAACAAACAAGTAAATTTTACTTTCGCTCTCCTTTATGGAAATAGATAAGAGTGGAACAAAGGAGACCAACCTTAGTCTTGCGCTTGATTTCCTTGTTTGATTCCTCTCCTTCCTGATAGAGCTTTGCCACTTCTTCTTCGTCTGCCCAACTTCAAAGAGAACCTGTGGAATCGCAACAACATACTACTATCGAAGAACAAAGATCTATATTCATAAATAACACAGGACCAGATACGTGTTAACCATACAAATGCATATATAAGAACAGACAAGAATATGGAGGAAAACTTGAATAGCTTTATTAAGATCAAAAGTAGCAAGAGGATTACAACCGTATGTTCTGACCCAGCATCATCCTCCAGCAAGAAATCCCTTCTTCACCTAAATTAAAGCTTAGATCACCCAACACTATGAAGTTTACACCAGAAAACCAACAACACTTCTCTACAAGATACAAGATTCTAACCTTTGGATCTTTGTGATGAGGGATCCATATATAGATGATTGTAGGGGGGTGATTCATCTTCTGGGGTCTTGATTAGTGTCCTTTCTCTGATAGTTCCTGATTCCACTTGGAGAATGATGATCTCTTACTCATCCCTGGTTGAAAACAGAGAGGAAAGTGTTAGAGGGGAAGCTTCTAGAAGATTCCATGATCTTCCACCTCACATTTTGTCCCTGCCATTTGTCCATTCCCAACCATCGCACCCTATAGAGGGGACATTCAGTATGCATCACACCCTTTACACTGGGAAGGTGATATGCATCACACCCTCTGCACTGGGTATTCAGTATGGTCTAGTTTTGACCATTTCTGAGCAGTTTTTAGTGGAGGAATTCTGGGAGATGATGTAATCAGCTGACCTTGTTCCTTTAGGTAGTGAAGCAACACTTTTAGGGACTTAGGAGCCCTTAGTTTATGGACATTTATGATTGGGGTTGTAGTGCCCAAAAATGTCTATAAAACTTCCCCTGTTTCTTCCTCATCCTCTCCTCCTTCACTTGGTGAAAGTTCTAAATTCAATAACCAAGAGGCTAAGAAGAAGAGGAAGAAGACGAAGAAGAAGAAGAAGTTGAATAAGCATTTGGCCACCCATCCAGCTCATGCTCTGAGTACATCACTAGTCGTGACACCTTTTGCTCCTCTACAGAAGGTTAAATTTCCTGGTAGGTTGTTCAAGAGCGACCATCTTCTTCATGATTCTCCTGGCATTCCTAGGATTTTAGAAGTTTGGTCTCAAGATCTGACTCACCCCTCATCATCTTCTAAAGCTCATGACGATGCTTCCCTCTCAATTGGTAGCAATAAGAAGACAAGGAAGCTTCGATTGCCATGTAGGCTCTGTGAAGGCAACCATCTCCTTCACCTTTGTCCACCCCTAGATGAAGCTTCTGCCATTTTCGAAGGTCTTACAGATTCTTCCTCTCCACTTCTATTTGGTTATCAGAGGCTCTCTTCATACCCTCTCCCTATTAACAAAGAGATAGATATGGATTCTTCTCTTGTCCGTCCTCCGCTTCCCAAGGTTGGCTATGCCATGCCTGTTCTTGACTAACCATTGGTTGGAAAGAGTGTCGACCTAGGTGTGCCACCTGTTGTTCACTCTGTTCTAGAAGAGCATCATGATCATTCTGATCATGTTCTTCTCATCTCATTAGATCCTACTGAGTCTGAGAATGACCCTCCTATCCCTGCTGATCAAGGGAGTCCTTTGATTTCTATAGAGCAGGGGGGAAATCATACGATACCCCCACCAAGTAGTTCAGTTGTTTCCTTCGACTAGAGTCTGTTAACACTCAAGTTGTTCCCTGCTTCTTAAAGGGAATAAGGCCGAGGTAACCACTGACCAGTATTTTAGCTACAGGTCCTAGCCTACCTGTAACCAGAGAGGGCTCTCTCTTTATAATTTAGTTTTGTTTGATGGATGATTTTAGGCTAGTTATGGAGTGTTGCTTTGTTTGAGTTTGGTGGGTTGGTGAATCTAGACAGAGCTGAAATATAGATCATGGAACAGTCTGGTCCATTGGGCAATGGAGTTGAGGTATTATGCTGCTGAAGTATGTTTATGAAGGCAAAGTGTTTCTGCAGAGCCAGATAGGCATATGTGAAGAAATTTACTAATTTTTAATGGAGTTATGGAATTAGTGAGTGAAAGGCAACTAAGAATCTTTCACTTGCTAACAAGGGGAAAATGAAAGTATTACTTAAGAGCAGTTAAGAATTCTTAAACAATATTCACAATGATAGAATTAGTTTAGACATGAGCAATCAAGAATTCATATCCATGGCTAATCCAGAAGAAAACATATTTAGAAATAGAGATTGAGCATAGGGTGTTCACAACAAATCCTAGGCTATTATTTTTCTCTATTTACTATGATCATGAAAACATAAGAATTATGGAATACACAAAAAAAAAATACACAGTTCAGAAAAACTTATTGCTCCAGCAAATGACACAGGAATTCTGCAACATAACAGAGCTATTCATTTCCATCTTCAGACAGCATAGGAACTAGAAATCTCCACCAGCAATTTGTATTATCAAAATGTCTCAAATATACAATAGAGCTCTTCAGAAAGAGTTTCACTACAACTGACCCTCATACGTTCTCTGAGGGGATATATATACAAACTAGGATACAAAATATCTCAATAGAGAGTTATTGTGCACTAAATTGCACCACCAACTCTCTTACAAAAAGTAAATGAAAAACATAACTATAGCATTTAATGTTGAGATGGCAGTTATCTTTCTGTCAGATAGCTTTTGAATTTATGGCTCAGGAAAGTGGGCTGTAGCTGTGCCTTTAACTCTGCGTTAATCAAGCCTATTGTCTGGGTGCGTTGGTGAGTCACTTTACGGACGCTTCCTGTGATACCTGTCTGCTGATCTGTCTCCTGACCTGTACCGTGATTGAGACTTGATTTTTCTCAAAAAGGAATAACATAGTGGCATTATCTAGGCAGAATTTCCAGCATTTCCTGCCACCAATCAGCTGGAGGTAGCTGATGCCTCCTTATTTTCACCAGTGTTTCATTTGCCTCTGTATATTTGTAGAAGTTTGGAGGCACCTCAAACAGATGATTTATCTCATGTTCAATAAAAAACAGATTTTCTAACTTGTCATACAGAGACTGCCCAGAGGGAGGCCTTGCTTCTTCTGTGGAGCTGCTGGATGTTGTTATTTGATTTTCAACATAATTGTTGATTCTTGTCATGTACTGATTATATGACAGCAGCTGTCTTGTGCCAGTCACTAGGCTTGGCAGTCCTTTATCATGTAATATTGTCATTTTTTTCCCTGAATTCATCAATTTCTGATTTCATTTCCTGACATTTTCTCTCCAGAGTTTGAGTGAAGTTCCTTAAGGTCAGCACTTTCTTAGCTGTCATGATTGTATCTGTTCTGCTGCTTATCTCTAGAGCTGCCAACTCCTCCCTAGTGCGGTTATTGAGGAAGTGTATCATTTTATTGGTCTGCTTAGGCATGATTCCCAGTGTTGTTCTAGCTCTTTGTATCTCTACATGAGCCATGCCTATTAGTTCAACCTGCTCATATATGGCCTGGATTGACCTCCATTGGTCCTGTATTGATTGGCGAATTTTGGCCCAAATTATCTTCTTTATTTCTGCTAAGGTATTGCCCAGGAGCAAAGCCTTTTCCAAAGTTTTTACTTTGGCCTCTAAGGCCTTTATTTCTCTTTGTTTTTCTGCCACTAACATCTTGGATTTATCATAGCTGGTCTCCAGCTTGTCCAGTCTATCCTTGGCTTCATTTATTTCTATTACTTGAGTCTCAAGCTCTTTGACAGCTTTCATCAAGTCCTCCATACTCATGCTAGATTTTGCTTCTGTTGTTGCTCCTGTTGCTGATGTAGCTGTGGTTGGTGTTGGAATGGCAGGAGGGGCTACTGCTGCTTGTGTAGGAGGGGCAAGTCCAAGAGTTGTAGATGTTTGAAGGGGTTGGGAGGCTGACTCCCCTTGCTTGTCCTGCAATTCCTTCTCTAATTCTGCTTCCATTTGCAATATTCTTTGATTCATCACCAGAAGCAGCTCCATGGCATCATCTACTTGCTTTTCTTATCCAAGTTCTTCTGTTTGAGGGTGAATGGTAGGAGGCAATTTTTCCTGCTTTCTTAGTGCAGCAATGTCATCCTCTTTTTTCTTCATAAGGGCCCTGACACCCTTTGGATCCTTTGGGTCATGTCCCAAATCAATGATTATGCCTTCCAAAGTCTTTATTCTGTTGTCCTTTGCAGAGGAAGACAGCCTTTCCAAATCAAGCTGTGTATTTGTGTTCTTAAGGGCTTCTTTTAATTGATGGGCCAGCATGGCCCTGTCTACAACTGTTGCATACACCATCTCCCCAGTCTGTTTGTGCAGCTCAATCTGATCCATGGGGTGTATGTGTTTAGAAAAGACCTCCAAGTTTGTTCTATAGTAATCTGCAAAGGTTTTAGGATGTGGGATTTTAGGCTTTAAATGAGTAAAAATCATTTTTTCCTCTTTGAGATCATAGGCAGCCATCAATCTTTGTTTTTTGGCTGGAATTGCCTTCAGGAATTCATCATAGAGTTGTACTCTCAACAATTCATTCTGTGCCTTGATCTCTATGAAGCCTTCTTTGATTGCAGTTGGTTTCTTGCCCTGCTGTCTTGAGGAGGATACCTCTGTGGTGTGATGTATGGCCTGTTCTAGCTGAAATGAGCTAGTGGCAGTCTGTTGGCTTGATTGCCTTTCTCTGCTATGACTTTCTACCCTTTCCTCACTGATATCTCCCTCCTCTGTTTCAGGGTCAATCCTTGGCCTCTTGGCTTCTGGTTGCTGTGTTGACCCAGTTGGAGGTGTGACTTCCTCTCTATCTCTCTTTTTTCCTCTCTCTTCATTGAGAGGAGTTTGCAGAACTAGCATTTGGGGTGGTCCAGTTTGCTGTGAAGGGGCTTGCCCTTGAGTCTGATCCTTTGAGGTGCTGGGCTGCCCTGTCTCTGTCTGTTGTTGTTCATCCATTATTTCTTTGCCCTTTGCTGTAGTGGTTGTTGTAGGAGCTTGCTGGGTGTTCTGTGCAGCTAGAACAATAGAAGTTCCTTCTCCTACTTGGACTGGTTGTTTGAACAAGACCTGTTGACAAGAATCCAAATCAAGAGTTTTTTCTAAATCTTTCACAGTCTGCTCCATTTTTTCTTCCTGAGTCAATTCTTCTACTATTGATTCAGGTACCCATTCATCTTGGTTGGAAAAGTGTTGTATTTGTGGGTATGGGCAATGCTTATAGGCTAGCAGCCTATACTTGACTCTCCTAGCACTGATAAAACCTTCAGTGTCATAAGGGACCCACCAGAAGCTTCTTTTGAGTTTGAGCTGTTGCCCCAGTATTTGATCAACTTCTTGCCAACCATCTTTCTTATTCATAACAAATGGGTCTAGGTGGTCTCTGAAATTTAGGTTGGCTTCCTTCTTAGCACTGTGGAAGTGTGTAAGATCAGAGTTTATGAGTTGTCCATAGTATTCCAGGGAAAACAACCTCATAGGCACATATTTTGGGAGCCTGTAAGGACAGAGCTCACAACCATAGATTCTGATAACTGTGTGATTTTGGTACAAATACCAATCACGTATTTTGTAACTCTTGGACAATTGTAAGATTTTTTGCATATCTTTGGACAATCTGGCGGGAGGAGTCCTCTTTAAGAGGCATTTGACTGGATATACAAACTGGTCAATAAATTCACAGTATGAGTAGGGGGAATTCTGGACTTGGTGGAAGACTAAAGAACAGAAGATAACAGATCTCCTCTCACCCTGTGAGTCTAGCTTCTTGATTGGGCACTGGAAGCAATCTGTTTGATAATACATGAACAGGTGATAGATATATGATTAATACTTAAATATTGCCTCCCTATTCAACCTTGACAATTGGTCATGCATCTTGTTGGCAATATACTTGGCATAATTGTACTTCACAGCAGGGGGTTTTTCAAGGCTATATGCAGACAACATGACCAGCACAGTTTCATCAACATGCTCATTTGTGGTGAACCCCAGCACAGAGGTTAACATATCCACCAACAGCTTGCCTACCTCATTGAAATTTGCATGTGAAAAAGGAGGTGGCCCTGAAGGTTGGCAGTCAGCCTTCATGAAATTCTTGGCCACTGCAGCAATGTCTGTGCCAGAGAGCTTGGAGCCCTCATCCAGCAAATACTTAATGGAGAATGGGTATAGCAGCTGGGTTTGCTTGTAGTTCAACATTTGATTGATGGAATCTGGTGTTATGTAGAAGAGGATGCTCCCAAATGGAGACTTGATAGCTCTGAGCTTCTGGTCATAGTTCTCTGCACAGAGGTGAATGACTTCAGGGAAAACATTCACAGATGGCAGGAAGTAGGTGGGTAGATTGGATTCCCAGATGCCATACATGTCACTGTTGTCCAAGTGACTGTTCCTTAGCTGGAAGAAGGTCTGTAGGTGGTTCCTCTCTGCCACAAAGTCTGTAATGCAGAAATCACTATCTACCAGTGGCATAGCTTCCAGTTCTTTATTTGGTGGATTCACAGGAGCTACATCCAGTGCAGATGGAGTGGCCATGTCTGATATCAAATGGATGCTTGTACTTGATTTTCTAGGATTGGTACAAAGGCTGAGGAATGCCTGCTAAATTCTGTTTGGCAGGCAGCAGCTTGATAGTGTAAGGAGACTCTTACAGGTTTAATGAACTGTGGGGCACTCTATTTTGAAGAACCAGAGTGTGTTTGAGCTAATAACTGGTTTTTCAAGGGAATTTTGTTATAACAGGAATGAGGGAACTGCTGTATTTGTTTTTAGCCGGTAGCTCGGCTTCTCCGATGGCTTTTATGGTGAATTTGCAAAAGGGCACCGGTTTCTTCTAGAGTTTTGTCGCGCAGGGGTTTTACCAGGTTCTTAAGTATTCTTAGTGGACAATTTAGCAGTGAGGATTTTTAGCAGAGTTCTTTCGTAAGAAATTAGGAGAACAAATAGGAGAACTGTGGGTAAAGAAGGTCGCCTGCAGCAAATACCTGGTTTTTATGGCGTAGGAGGCATCGAACTAGACTAATTGCAGGTACTTGGATCAACGATGAGGGTGGCAACAACTTTGGCGGGTAAAATTTGGATTTCGACCGTTGAACGTCGTTTTCGCATGCAGAGGAGATCCGGAAAGAACGAATAAGAATAACGAATAATGGCTAATTCGCATCTTTTTATGCATTTTTGGCCCTTTGGTGCCTTTTTGGTGATGACGTCATGCTGACGTCATCATGGGCCTGGGTACGGCAGGGTGACATGGCAGCTGACATGGGTGCCCAGGTGGCAGTGACACAGTGGCAGGGCGGACAGGCGACGTGGATATGACGTGGAGGCACGGTGGCAGGATAGACGGGGTGACGTCACGCTGACGGGGATGTGATGTCAGCGCGGGGGACGGGCGGTAAGTGGTTTCCCCGGAGACCCTTAGGGTGGTGAGGGGTTTCGACGGGGGGGCTCCGAACACCGCAGGAGGTCGACGCATGGCGGGGGTACGGCGGCAATACCGCCAATCCCCCGGACGCAAAAGGTCGGGCGATTTCCACATGAAAATGACCGCCCACCGTTAGATGGGTGGGGTCGGTGATCGGGCGGTGGGCGGTGAACCTGATGTGACGGCACATTAACGGAGGGGGACCCGCCCAGTATTTTAATATTTTTAAATAAATTGGGCGCGGGGGTGGGTAAAAACATTAGGATTCGGGTTTATGGGTTAATTGGCACCCACTTTATAAATGTTTTAATTAAAAAATGTTATAATAAGTGTGTTTTGGGAAAAAAAAAATGGGTAAAGAGGTTAATGAGGGAGGAGCTTTGGAATTTTTTGACTTTTAACCATAGTTTTTTGATGAAAAAACCGTAGTTTAGGGTAAAGGGGGTTAATACTAACCCCTGATGGGTTAATATTTCCCAAGGAAGGGTTATATAGCTATAGTGCTAGGGGGAGGGTATTTATACATATTCCTTGGGAGTTTTTTCATAGGTCCTAATAAGATTAGGGAAGTGGGGTAGTTAGGGAGTTAAATAATACATTAGTGGTCAATATGACTTTGTTAAGTGAGGGAAGGGGTATGGCTAAGTTCTAAGAGGTAAAACTTAGGAATTGAAGATAAATGAAATGATAAGAAAGATTTTTTACACAAAAAGTGTGGCTTCTTTTCTTGATTAAACTTCATGGTTTGACCTAGTAACTTGTCATGAACTGAAGTGGAACTAGACACTTGAGCAGATCTCAAGGTCTTTGGAGGTGTTAGTAAATGATGTTTGGGGAAAATAGGGGAAATTAGACATGCTTTCAATGCTTTTGTCCTCCAATCTCTGCTTTTTATGCCAATACCCTGAGTGGCATGAGTCTTTGCACTTAATAAGCCAATTGGTGATGGCCCTCCATTTCTGCAACCTTGCACTACTTACCCATCCTAGTAATCCTAACATTTTTTCTTCATTTGAAGTGGGTGCACTTGAATTAGCAGACCCTGATTGTCCTCCTTTTCTTTTGACTTCCCTCCTATCTAAAATGTACCCTTATTTCTTCTACGGACCCAGATTAAGCAGTTGGGCACCTTCATTTCTCTACCTAGCTAGTCATCTGCCAAGCTTGAGCTGTTTTGGCAGGAAACATTCTCTATTCTATAACGAGCAATTTAAACATGGCATGGTCCATTTTATACTATTGGGCCATCCATCAAGTATGATTAGCAGTAGTAGTTGCAGAACATGATACCGCCCAAAAGATAGTAGTGGCATTTTGACTGGCCACTTTCCTGGTGTTTAGTTTGGGGTTCCTTTTCACTTTTCTCTTGACCATTTGATTTTCTTGCCTTTTTATTATTCTTTTAAGGCATACCCTCTTTTCATTTTTTAATTTTCATAGCATGTACACAAAATATGGACCTTTGCAGCCTGCAATGATGAACATATTTAGCCCTTCCACTGTCAATCATGAAAGATGAAACCTATTGGTATAGGAACCTAATACTGGCTCCACTTGGGGATGGATTTTTCTGAAGGAAAGCCAAGAACAGTAGGTCAGATGGCCTTATTTTCCTCTTCTTACTGTAGTGACTTTGCTCTAGTATTGACACCTTTGATCATCTGAAACTAGTGAGCTGGTATGCAGTGCCTTATGACCTCATTTGTGCAAGGATTAACATTTTATGTCTTGCTAACATGTATCACTGCCTATCATTGGTTTTCTGCTCTTGTAGACCTTGCTCAATTCTGTTCATGGAGCTTTTCAAGCATCTATGTCATTCTTGATATGGTTTTGCTGATCTTTCTTCAAAATCTGTCATAGTTGTTCTTCTATCTATCTGCTGTAAAAAGAAAAAATGCTGAAAATATAGATATTTGTTATTTATGTACAATATGTGGCTATCATATGCTCATGGATCATGGTAGTGTTTGAGCATTCTCCCATTCACTCGACCTTCGTCATTGTTTGACTCATCCATACTCTTGAGAAAAAAGGTATTGTTGCCTTGCACAACTTGAATTATAAATGGCCCTTTCCACAGAAAGTCAAATTTGCCATGCTTTCCTTTGTCTTCCCTCCTAGAGTCCCATTTCAATACTTTGTTCCCCATGAAAAAGTCCTCAGCTTTTGTTCTTTTGTCAAACACCTTTTTAAGCTTCTCTTGTAGAACCTGGGTTCTATGATACACTTCTTCCCTTGTTTGTTGTAATTGAATTGTTTGATTGATCCTTCTCTGGATATCATTGGGTTCAGCCTGTATTTCCTCCAGTAATTTGATCACAAGGATCCCAAGAGATGATGGGAACACAACTTCTAGGCCATATACCAACTCATATGAGCTAGTACCAATAGATATTTTAGTGGTCAACCTATCTTCCCATAGTGCATTTACCGGCTTCTTATGCCAATTATTTTTGTTCTCCTCCAAGACCTTTTTAATGATGTTGATTAGGATTTTATTGGAGGACTCAGTTAGGCCATTTCCTTGAGGGTAATAGGTTGTTGAATGACCTAGGGTAATATGATACTTGTGACAGAAGCTGATCATTCTCTTGGATTTAAAGGCAGCTGCATTATCTGTTATGATTTTCTCTGGGCAGCCAAATCTGGACAAGATGTTGGTTTCTAGGAATTGAATGATAATTGAATCATTGGCTTGTCTACAAGGTATGGCCTCTATCAATTTGGTGAAGTAATCAGTAGTTGTCAGGATCCATCTATGTTGGCCTGAGGATGAAGGGTGAATTTCCCCAATGAAGTCTAAGCCCCATTTTTGAAATGGTTTTTCAGTCAAAATGGGCTTGAGGGGCAAGGGAAGTAACTTTTTCTTCCCTTCAAAGATCTGACATTTATGACATGACATTACAAACTTTTTTGAATCAGTAAACAGGGAGGGCCAATAAAATCTAGCCCTCAGGATTTTATCAGCTGTGGATTTCCAATATAAGTGCCCTCCACAGTCTCCTGCATGAAATTCTCTAAGGACCTTATCAGCTTCATCTGAAGTTAAGCAGTT
>APFE030952632.1:22186-34093 GCA_000404065.3 Pinus taeda | reverse complement strand
TCTACTTTGCACTTGCATAGAAAATGCAGTTCGAAGGCTAGCTGGCTTGACTTCAGGCTCCATTTGTAAGTTTATAAAGCAAACAAATATAGACAAGCAAACAAGCTATTCGCTCCCCAGTGGAGTCGCCATTTTGTTATCGGGAAATTTAGTGTCTATGCAGAGCTGCTAGTCCCACTAAGATGGGTAGCTATCTTAGAAACAAATAGATTAAAGTTAATTTCGTTTTCCTTTACGAGAAGTAGATAGGAGGGGAGCAAAGAATACCAACCTCAATCTTTCGCTCGGTTCCTTGCTTGTTCCTCCTCTTCTTTGATAGATCTTTGTCGCCTTTTCCTTAATCGCTCCACTTGAAAGAGTACCTGTAAAGTCAAAGCAGCATAATACCTTCAAAGTGCAGAGATTTACAATCGTAAAAAATATAGGACCAGATATATATTGACCACACAAATGCATATATATTATCAAACATACAAGAATGTGGAGGAAAACGTGAATAGCTTTATTGATGTAAAGATTAGAAGAGAGGATTACAACCCATTGATCTGACCCAGCATCATCCTCCCAGCATGAAAGCCCTTGTTCACCTCATGAAAATCTTAGATCACACAACAGTATGATGTTCCACCAGGAAACCAACAACACTTCCTTACAAGATACAAGATTCCAGCCTCTGGATCTCTGAGATGAGGGATCCATATATAGATGATTGCAAGGGGGTGAGTCAGATTTTGGGATTTTTATTAGTGTCTTCTCTCTGATAATTCTTGATTTCACTTGGATATTGATGATCTCTTACTCATCCCTAGGTGAATTCAGAGAGGCAAGTGTCACAGAAGAGAAGTTTCTAGAAGATTCCCTGATCATCGACCTTTCAAACTATCTCTGCCATTTGTCTACTCTCGCCCATTGCACCCTACAGAAGGGATTTATAGTATGCATCACACTTTTTGCACTGAGCAGGTGAGATGCATCGCACCCTTAGCACTGAGCAATTTGTATGGTCTAGTTTTGACCAATTCTGAGCAGTTTTCTGTGGAGAACTTCTGGGAGATGATGTAATCAACTGACCTTGTTCCTTTACGGCATGAAACAACACTTTTAGGGACTTAGAAGCCCTTGGTTTATGGACATATTTGATTGGGGTTGCAGAGCCCAAATATGTCTATAACACCTCTACATTTTTATAGAGGTATTACTTCTCTTTCTCACATAGATTTTCAATGTACTTTTACAAGCAATAAAATTAAGCTTTGATTATATGTACACCTATGACTTAACCATGTGGTTGAAAAGAAAAAGTAACAAATAAATTATAGTTGAAAGATGATAACCTAAAAAAAAAAAAAAAACTAAATTCATTCTATCACATACATCCATTCACACAATGAGGAAAATGGATTTTAAGCAATATTCATTGACAAAAAATAATAATTATGACCCATAATTTTAGAGAGTTTTAAATGGTTTTTTTCATTGAAATTGATAAACTTCATATGAGAAACATACACAAGAACTCATGCACATATAATGTCTTGACACCACAAAAAAATTGAACTATTGGAATAGCTCTTTGTGAGAGTCAAAGAAATATTGAAAATTGAAGTTCAAGTTTGAATAAAGTGTGTGCGTAACACATAACAAAATGTTCTTGATACTTAAATGATAAAAAGAAATGCATTCATCCAAGCATACTAAGAGAGGGTTGTAGTTTACCAAATAAAATAATAGTAGTATGAGTACATGAATGTGAAGAGGAATTTTCATATGCAGAGAAAAATGAAGTATGGCATTCTGCACATCTTGGAAAATGACTAAGTGTGGTAAATGGAAATGAAGTAGATAATGGAAATAACAAATAAAAGTGGAAGTTTAACTAAAAAATGTATATTGGGAAGTTGGTGATATCTTTGGCATATGACTTTGGTATTTGATTTCGTAAAATGCTAGATGAAGCTCAAGCATAGGGCTATCCAATGATACGATGAACATATCCAACTCCTTTCCATTTTCAATATTTTGAAGGAGAAACCATTCATATTGATATTGTATGACGAAGTACTACAACATTGAAACTAACTCAAAATTATTGAGAACTTGCATGTTCCTTCATGATCAATAAGTGAGGATCATATAGAACTTTCCATATTTCAAAATTTAGTCTCCATCTAGAGGGATATAGGTTCAAGTATGAACTAAAATCACTCTAGTTAGTGTGTGATAGTAAAACATATCAACAAATTTTTAAACTTGGCTATACATTGGTTTTCTTTTGGTAAGCACCTTTACACATTAGCATTAGTTGACTTGTGTGCTAGAATTCATCATGGAATCTTTTTATTCTCTATGGAATATGGTTTTTTTCAATAACCCCTATTAAATGGCATTTAGTGTACCATGAATCCCCTCATTTTTTTTCATTCCCCTTAGAATTACATTTATAACGACCATTTTTTGGGGAGATAATAATTATCCCATCCATATTTTTCATTTATAACCCACCTAGAAATATATATTTCCCACCATGGATTCCCTAGCTTAGTGACCTTGTTGCATATTGTGCCCATGTTTTTGCATTCTCCTAAGGATGGGAATTCTAGTCAGTTTACATCCCAAAGTTGAGGATCATGCGTCTCTACATCATGTTGATAGCCTCATCCCTACATTCACATGTTATTGGTTGGTATTTGTTAGATTATCGCATATAACAAGACCCTTGCTTCATACATAATATGCAAAGTCTTCATTTTTATACCATCATTCACTAACCCATGATGAGGTTTAAATTCATGCCCCTGTCCCTTTTCCCTTCCATTTGCAATTTTCACCTTTAAAATTTCATTTAGCCCGTCACTTAATGGGGCATATATCTCCTTTTGTCCCTTTGTTTACCCATCTGGTTCCCCCTCAAAATTATTTTTGGAATATATTTCTTGAAACAATGGTTATATTATTTGGCGAGACCCTTGACTCTTCTTAGTAATCTTTCATATCTCCTAGAATCTTATTAGAAATACCAAGAGGATCTTGTGTTTCTTTGGAACATAGCTTCATTTTGGAAACATCCCCTTGTTTCCCTTATTTAGAGAATCTATGATGTGTCACCCTTTTTTCCCATGGAATATATTTAGTTCCTCTTGAGACCTATTAAAATTTGCCCTTATCTATAGATATGTCTATGAGTTGAATAATTTCAGCTATTTTTTTAATTAAACTTCACAATACTTGCTTGTAGATAGTTGGTTTTTCTATTTTGAATCACACTAATTCAATTGATCCACACAAATTTTCTAATGTTGTTTATATATTATAATTGGATATTTCCATAATAAAGGAGTATTTTTGCTTGCTAAAAAGTCACACATGGGATCTCATTCTTATTCTTAAGGGACAAACACTAGTTCACTATTGTTCGATTGTGCAAGCCAAAATAAAAGAATAAGTGTGAATGTTATTTCGTTAAACATAATACAATATAAATATAATGTTTTTACCATTAGATTCAATTTCCAGGGTTTTTTAGACTCATAACGTTTCATATTCCACACCATAACCTTGGTGAATTAGGTGTCCAACACTCCACTCCTTAATTTGAAGGGGTGTATGTGAGCCCAAGTAGATTGTTGAGTAAAATTGCTAATGGATAAATGTGCTTTTTGAATATAGTGGTTTAAGGAATACAAAAAACCAGATGGGAAGTATAAGTCGAATTCTTCTACCAATGATGGCTTAAAGCTAACCACAAATTTGAAAAGTGTAACAGAAGCCAAAGTCTTCCACTGATGGTGGTTTAAGGCTGACCACTAACTCAAAACGTGTATCAAAAGCCAAAATCTTCCACTAGTGGTGGTTTAAGTCTAAACATTAACTCTAGAACTTGGCTCAAAGTAGTTCTTGGAATAATTATAACTATGGATAGAAACCAATATCTTTTATGAAATGGATGTTCTCCCTGATGATGGTTTGAAGATAATAATAAAATGATAAGATGGTGGTTTGAAGTTAGGCCACAAATTGTTGGAACTTGGATCTAAGGCTAAAATATTGTTAGAACATTTCCAAATTTGGCTAGAAGTTGTTGTCTTCTGCTAATTGGAAGTGCTCACAAAGCTACAACTTTGATTCTAGTTGAGGATTGATGTTGTGGCTCAAGCTCATTGTACACACTTGACTGGTCGGGCTTTAAAACTAAAATCTTTATTGTCAATCACTTATATCATTCTCCCCTATTATATAAAAGTTGAATATATTTCCACGGTGCTCTCATGGATGAAGATCAAATACTATGATCCTCCATGAGGCCAAATCTATGAGGGTGTTAGGTTCTAATGAAAATGAACACACTTACAATTTAGTTCAAAAAATGTATAGGTAAACTTACAAAATAACTATTTGAAAATTACCAATGTTAACAATTAAACATCAAAGGAACCCAAATTTAATAAATTTACTTTGTGAAATAATCCTCCATATCATATCTCACTCCTTCCAAAGTTCCATTTCCATAAACCACTTCCGATGCCCAAATACATAACACTAGATATCAAGAAATCAACAAAATACACCATTCCATTGAATGACTCCAAAAATGTTTCCATATGCAAAGTTTTACTTTAGTGTGTTGGAAAACATGCAACTGTCCTTGGTGTTTCCTTTTGGAATGTATATGACTCTAGGACCATAGTATGTGTCTTGCAAACTCCATGAACATGTTCAACATAGTCATAGAGAAACATGGTCATTGAGTGGTAGTTGTTGAGCCAATTCTCTCCTTGAAGAATGTGGAAGTTGATGGCATGGTTTTTCACGTCCAACATCTCTAGGTGCTCTATGCTGGTCATGTCCAGAAGCTCTGATATGTTGCTCACCCCTTTCAAATTCTTGATGGATATCAAGCTAATGTTTTATAAGATTCTTCTCTAGTACCTCATTTGGTACCCTACTTTGATCCTAAATCTACATGCCCCATGTCCATACATCTTTGGAAACACCACAAAAGTCATGTGAGAACATATTCCTTGGAATTTATGGGAAAAATCCCTATGGAAAACTTAATCAATTCTATTGCATCATACAAAAATTCCTCATTACCACTACCATTTTCCCTCATAGATATCAAAATAAATGGAAAAAAAATAACATGGGCCACTCCTAACAGTAACCTCTTTCAATATTTGAAAACCCCTACAAGTATACATGTGAGAATCTCCATGGTTAGAACAAGGCACAACGCATTGGAATACATGGACATGATGCCCATGATTAATGTTATTTCAGTGAATTCATGGCTGACCTCCAGGACTTCCAATTCCATGGTTCTATCATATCTACATTTTTATTCATATAAATGGTGCTTCCTGCTGAGAGAATTATGTCTATATTTCCTTAACCAATGACATCCATTCTAGGGGCCCTTTCTATGATAATTAGTTGTACATGTCTGGAAAATCAAGAAAAGAGGAAATGGAATGAACCATGATAAATCAACTTCTGGAAATCATGGATGGGGATGGAGAAGATATTTTAAAATGAAGAAGAAGAGATGAGAGACCTCATTGTAGATTATGTTGGAAATTAACAAGAATAGAAACTTTATTCTCGAGGATAAAATAGATATGTGGCGAATACAAATCAAAAGGAGGATAATATCCATGAAGATAAAAAAGCCAATTTTTGTGAATATTGAGGAGATTTGATTTATTTCTATGATAATGAGATGACAAGTATAGAGTGGAGGTAGAGCAAAAATGGAGGATACAGTTAAGGGAATGTCATAGCAAGGCACAAAAATGGCCAAGGGCTTTAGGACTACTTAGAGTGGCATATATAACAAATTTAAAGAGGTAGATCTGATGAGTTTTTGAGTGAGACTTAATCTGATACCATTGTTGTAATGTTCAATATAGAATAAAAGAATAAGCATGAAAACTATTTTATTGAATATGATATAATATAAATGTAACAATGTTTTGACCATTGGATTCAACTTCCAAGGTCTCTTGGAATCCTCGTAATGGTTCATGTTCCATACCATAACCCTAGTGGATTAGGTGTCCAATAGCTATAAATAGGTCTATTGAACCAATATATAGAAAATGGATTTATTGATAAGAATATGGCATGTAATGTGGTCAAGGGATTTTCACAAGTTTAAGGTATTTATTATTTTGAGAGCTTTTCCCTATTAGAAAGAAGGATTCCATATGCATATTTCTTTTTCTTCACATATTTGAAAGTCAATGAAGAGAATTACTCTACATGCTATTTTCTTGAGGAAATCCATCTGAGTAGCCTTGTGGTTTTGTACAAGATCTAATCTTCAATATGTGTTCTCAAACAAGCTCCTTAAGCTTTGTATGAGAAGATTGCTAGTTTTTGGATTTCTTAAAATTTCAAACATTTCTATCTTAATCCTATAGTATACATTAAGAATTAGGGTACAAATGTATTTATTCTATTTTTATATGGGGATGATTTAATTCTCATAAGCACTTCTTCATCCATGATTCAAAGTTTTTAGCAAGCATTAATGGACTAGTTTGATATGATAAACCTTGGTCCTTTGCATTATTTTCTTGATGTGCAATTTCTTCAATATTTATAAGGGATATCCATTTTTCTAAATGGGTATTCATGTTATTTACTTTAGTGCTTTGGGTTTTCTAATTGAAAAGCTATGCCCACTACATTTAAGTCAATCATTCAACTTTCGGATAGCGTCTCTACTATATGTGTTAATTCCTCACTATATGGGCAATGAATTACAGGTCTCTTGTATTTGACTCATACATTATCTAGAATTTATTTTGTAGTTGGTCTTGTCTCTTGGTTCTTTCATGATTGTCATAAATCACTAGAAGGAAATCAAGTATATTTCAAGGTACAATAAAGCTACTACGAATTTTGGCATCCAATGTACTTCTAGTGTTTTTCATCCTATGGGTATCATTGCTCAAGTTATGTTGGATTAGTTAAAGATTGAAATTCCACATATATTTTTATTTAGAAGCTTGGCTTTAGCCCTGTTTCCTAGCATCTCAGGAAGTAATCAATGATTTCATGATCTTCTATAGAATCTCAATATCATGTTACATTCTTTCTAGTCAGTAGGTCCTTTGGTTTCTATAACTGATAATATAATTTGGAATTCAATAGGATGATCCCATTATTTATAATCCCTATATATGCCCCATATTAACCCTAAAACCCCTTATTAAGCCCTTGATATTGAGTGATTGCATTTCTATTGTTATATTGTTATGTAGTCTACAACCATTCAATGTTCAATTTTATTATAATTGTTCCCTTTTTCTTATATGTGTGTGTGATCCCCCTTGAAGTGAATTGTAATTTGGTATATTATCATTTTTATGATGCAGGGTTCATAAAATTTAGTAGCAAAACATACAAACCTAAGCTTTTGCTTCTTTAAATAAGTCAACTTGAAATTTTCACTAATAACCTTTTTTTATGGGACATTATAGATGGTGAAATTTGGAGAACATTGAGGAGAGATATCAAGTAATCTCTGGTTAAAATTTCATATTTTTGTTTGCTATAATTTCTATGATATATGATATGGAAGTAAATTTTTTTTTATTGGTCCCAAAATATGTTTCAAATAAGTCAAGCATTTTTTTCCATAATTTGTTCTTTGGGATGTTTTAGAATATGAAATTTTGAGCATATTTAGAAGGCATAACAAAGTGAATCTAGTAAAAAAATTAGATCTTTGTTCTTAGATATACCATATGGAAGGTAGGGTTTATGAGTGATCATGGAATTAGTTTAAAATGAGTGATGATTATAAACTGAGAAATTGTTATAGATTTGAGGAGACATAATGAAGTAACTCATGTAAAAATTTCACAATTAGATTTGAAGAATTAGGTAGGTGGCATGCCAAACAAGTTTTCCCTTTGGAAGAGGCCAAAACTTAGAATTTTTTTGTAAAGTTACCACATCATTCACTTGCAACATCAAATTCTAGTCAAACCTATGTAATTGTGTAGAAGACCAAAATTTGATATTTATAAAAATTTCATCCAATTAAATATTCTCCAAAATAAGGTTTTACAAGTGACATAAATTTTGATTAGAAGATTCATTTTTTTGTGATTGAAATTTGTGATAAGTAAGAGTATGTACAATCATTTTTCCTCCAAAGAAATATGTTACACCAATTAAATGTTTTGAAGGCTCATCCAAGACTCATGAAGAAAGTGAAGACTTATAATTTAGGTTCTCCCAATTAGAGAAGAAAGTTAATGAAATAGATGGTAGTATGTTGAAAAAGGTGGATTTATCAGGTTCTCAAGAAAATGTTAAAATAGAAATGATGGAAGAAATGGAAAATAAGACAAATGAAAATAATGAATATATGGAATAAATAATTGAATTACAAACCATTATATTGAATAATATCACTAAAAGAGATATGGAAATCCCAAGAAATCATGAGCATGAGTGTAACAAACATAAATATAAATTAAATGGTAATTAATTATTGAAGAGACATATCCCAAAAGATATGACTACTTGTTAAAGGGAACCTTGTCTAGTATGTAGGCAAGACCCTCATTATAACATTCAATCAGCCAGGCTCTAATACAAATGTAACAAATAAATTTAGTATACATTGGTATCAGAGCCTAAATAACTTTGTTATTTACAAGGAGAAGCATGATGTTGAGACTCAATCACATATGGGGATTATTTTATCAAAATTTGAGAACATAAATATTGAATCAAAGAACCATAATAAAAAAAAATCAATCCAAGATCCACATCTGTGGGTCATAAATTCAACGCCAAGGATGTTGGAAAATACTGAGGGGGGGATGAATCAGTATTTTTTAGCAATTAGCACTTTTAAATATTTTCATAGTATTAGTTAATCTTCAATTATTATTAAAGTTTATGCAGTAATAACAATAAATAAAAGAACCCATGAGGCATAAAGAGTTTAAGTGGAAAATCCCCTCCAAGTCAAAAACCACTGAATGTTTTTCTAATAAATTCTTTAATCTTCAACCCCAACTGAAATTAAAGCAACAACTTCCTAGAATTCTAGAAAATCATTCGTCTCCAGTTCCCATTGGATGGACGTTCCAACACCTGAGATTCTTCAGTAGTCAACTAAATGGATGCCCCAACACCCAATGAGATAAAACTCACACTAGCACCACTCTAACACCCTATAGAAGAATAAAATAAGAATGGACTACCGTACCAGGGAAAATGGTCCACTTTACAATGATATAGAATGATGTAGAAGAAGAAGATGCACTAGACCATAACCCCAACTATGACACAACCACCTAATGATGATCCTAGACCTCCCGACACTGCCTCTTCAACTCTTGGCAGATAGACACTTGTACAACTTTTACAATGACTTTGTACAATGATACTTTTACAATGATTGTATGCAGTGCTTCCTACTTGAAGACTTCATGTGGTGAACTTCTTGCTGATGTTCTGCACCTTGATTGTTGCTGTTATCATGCTAACCCTTTCTCACTCTTTAGAACATTAGATTGTGCATTGAGTCTTCTCTTGATGAATATATAATACTTGCAAAAAGTCTTCAAAGAAATACCCATGACATGATAATAGAAAAACTTACCTTTGCATCTTGCAGAACATATGTTAGTGCTAAACAAAAAAAACAAATTAAAATACAAAGAAAATAATGCAATTAAGAGATGAACATGCATATACAGAAGATATTTACATGTATCTTACCTTTGTTGCATCATTTTTCTGCAACTTGCTCTTTTCTGCCCTAGAAAGTCTAGTCCTTTGCACCCTTGACAACACTTGATCTAGTTTTTCTTGCCTTCTAGGAGTGCGATATTTAATCTGATGTATCTCTATGATTTCGGATCCACAACATGTGATCTTCGGTCCTATAGAATCCCTCTGATTCTTCCTTCCAATGCCATAGGTATGACCCAATTTGGACTCTTCAAGGCAAAGTTATGCCCAATCTCTCACAATGACCTAATTATGGATTAGTTCAGTAGAGCAAACCTGTACGACATACCACATCTCACTGTTTTCTCCTTTAGCTCTGAAATTGATATACAAAAAACTGTAGTCTGTGCACTATTCGCCACTTTTCATAGAATTCCAATCCTCTTCTCTGAGAGAGAGTTATGACCTTTTTCCCAAGGTCACGTCTTTGAGATGAAATTCGGAAGCCTACAAAAACCCTAACTTCCACAGATCATATCTCCGAAAATATAGCGAACCAAGATCTGAAATTCGGTCATGATGTTCATCAAGATTGCAAATCAAATGGGTTTTAATTTTAGAATCTAAGACTTCGCGGAAATGAAGTTATAGCGAAAATGCCACAATCACTACATTTGGAGGATATATGAGATTTCTTTTTATACAATTGAGAGGGTCTTCTATAAAGAATGTTGGAGGGATTTTAGGAGCTTAAAAAATTATTAATTATTGACTATTCAATGACCAAAGCCAATTATGAGTGCCATGCCACAACTCCAAAGGATTTTAGCCTATTAACTGGGGTTACTAACTTCAAACATGAATATCTCTCAAAACGTGAAGAATTACTTGGCGTGCCATATATCAACAGAAACATCTCGACGAGTAGAATCTGTATAGAAGATCCTTGACTCAAAATAGAGTAATTTGTCAAGGAAAAATTCCCTTGAAATATTAGGGCAGCCCCTGGTGCTGCTTGGGTTGACATCAATGACAACCTCAAACCATCTTTAGATCAACACCCTTTGACACTGATGGCAACATAAGTACTCCCCCTGCAATCAGGGCACCTCTTCCTACTGTCTTCTCTCCCCCTTTGACATCAATGGAAAAGGGTAACTCCCCCTGACACACAGCCATCCTGCGGACCTGTACGCACTTCCACTCCCCCTTTATTTTCTAAATAAGAAAAATCTGATGAGAACTTGGGAGAATCCCAAGCTTCTGGTGAAGATATTCAAATGCTTCGTGAGGTAAAGGTTTAGTGAAGATATCAACGATTTGTTCTTTTGTACCAACATATTCAAGTTTGATATTCTTTTCAGCGACTTGTTCTCTAACAAAATGATATTTTATCGGAATGTGTTTTGTTTTTGAGTGCATGATAGGATTCTTGGAGATGTTGATGGCACTAGTTTTATCATAGAAGATGGGAATAGGCTTACTGAATTGTACTTGAAGATCTTGCAAAGCTTGTTTCATCCAAAGGACTTGAGTACAACAAGTTGTCGCTACAATGTAGTCTGCTTCTGTTGTAGATAACAAGATTGAGGTTTTCTTTTTGCTCAACCATGATATGATATAACCACCTAAATAGAATGCTACTCCACTAGTACTCTTACGATCATCAATGGTTCCTGCCCAATCTACATCTGTAAAGGCTTGAATAATGAGATTGTTTCCCTTGGGATACCACAATCCATATTTTGTTGTTCCCTTTAGATATCAAAGAATTCTTTTGACAACAATAATATGCGATTCTTTTGGTGCTTCTTGGAATCTTGCTAATTGTCCAACTACTTGCATAACATCTGACTAGCAGGTTGTTACATATAGAAGACTATCAATCATAGATCTATACAACCTCTGATTTGCATCCTTAGATCCATCGTCTATGCTCAATTTGCAACCTATTACCATTGGAGTAAGGATGGGTTTGTGTTGGAAATAATACTGAGAGGAAGGGGGGGTGAATCAGTATTGTCAGATCAGTAAAACCTTTCCAATTTCATACACAGAAACATATACGCTACTTCAATTAAGTTAACCCGCATGTACACGCTACTGTGTCTAATGCAACTTGCGTATATCCAGAGATCTTATAATTCAGTTAGCTTAATATTCAGTAGATGCATCAGAACATTATTAACCATATCAACAGTTAACAGG